>VMDR010005700.1:0-49818 GCA_007922815.1 Macrotus californicus
TCTTTTTAATATTTGAACAAACTTTCTTAATGCTTTATCTGCTAGTTATGTCTATATCAGTTCTGGATTGATTTCATTTGACTGTTCTCATGATGTGTTTTTTATTCACGTTCCTTTGCATGCCTTGGTATTTTTGGTTGGCTGCCACACATTGTGAATTTTACCTTGTTAGGAGCTATATACTTGTGTATTTCTATAAATATATTTGAACCTTGTTCTGGGATGCATTTATGTTACTCAGAAACAGTTTGATCCTTTCAGGTCTTGCTTCTGTGGTTTGTCAGGTGGGTCTGAAGTAGTGCTCTCTATAGAGCTAATTATTCCTTACTACTAAGGCAAGATCTTTATGAATATTATCCCTAATGTCCCCTGAATTATACATTTTTCCAGTTCAACTGGCAGAAACAGACTATTCCCTCTCCTAGGGAACTGCTAGACTATTTGCTTCTTTTGGATGACTCTTTGCCTCATGTCAGGCAATTTCCTCACATGCATTTGCTGATCAATACTCTGCTTAATACTCGAGGGCAAATTCTTTGCAGATCTCCAGGATTCTCTCTCTGCATATCTGTGTCCTTCTCAGTACTTTGTCTTAGGAACTTTAGCTAGTTTTGCTTTCCCAGATTCTTAGCTCTGTTTGCCTGTTAGGAATTTTTGTAGGATCTGCCTGGCTTTCCTTTCCCTACTGTAGCGGCCTGAAACATTTCAAAGCAGTGAGTTAGGGTAACTACTGGTCTCACCTCTTTAATTTCAGTCTCTTAGGATGTCTATTCTTTGTTGCCTAAACTCTAGTAACTTGAAAGCTATTGTTGCATATATTTTATCTGTCTGGTGTTTCTGTTTGTTTGTTTCATTTTTGTTTGTTTTACACTTCATGCACTAGGCTAAATCTAATCCATGTTACTCTATCTTCCCAGAAGTTCCCAAGGTTAAATATTATTGTTAAGAAATGATTCTTGTTTAAAAATATAAAGTCCTTTTAAAAATATGATAGTAGAAAGATGGATAGATAGATAGATATATAAATGGATGTAAATGTACCCTTTTAAAAATATGCTAATAGATCTAAAGCAACCATAAGATGGGGAAAATGGGGGTAAGTGAAGATAGGTCTTCTGTTTTTAACAATCTTCTAGCCTAAACCCAGTTATGTTTCCTATTATCTTTTATTTACAAGAACTCATGACAAAAATTGTTTTAACCAAAATATAAAATTGGACTACCTAAAATTGTGAATGACTGGCTTTTTCAGCGTGATATTAACTGCCTTTAATTATCTTCCTCTACCTGATTTTGCCAAGTCTGAGCTACCCTGAGCACTTGTAGTAGTCGCCATGCATTTGTCTGCTACAGGCTTCCTTGTGTTTGATTATGGCGCATCCTCATGTAAAATGTATTCTGCGGTCTTTTTCTCCTTCTGCTCACTTGCAGTTGAAACCCTACTCACTTGACCACACTAAAGTTTCTATGACCTATATCCTGTCATCGACCTCCTGTGAGCCAGAAAAGGATGCATCACCCCTTTCCTTATGCTCTCTCTGTACCCTCTTACCTACGACTTTCATAGATCTGAATGCAGCTATAGCTCACTTACTACACAGTGATTCTGTCAGATTTATCCGCATATTCCAAGTACATGTGGCACATTATCTGATGCATAGTAAATGTTCAATAAAATTTTCTTGTATAAAAGATAACATATATGCACGAGTAAACAGTAGCAAGTGAGTGTTTCAGTATTTGTATGGACTACACTCTGTCAGACACAAAGCTATGCTCCAGTTTTTCCAACATTGGCTCTTTTTCCACCTGGAACTATGGTCAAAACCTGTAAAATAATAGTGAAGAAGACCCTCGCTTCACAGTACACTCCATAGTTTCTAGGGTTTTTTGTTTGTCTGTCTATTATTTGTTTATTTGATGCGTTGACTTGCTGTGGGACTCAGGGTTTCAATGGTATTCTGACTTACCTCCTGCCCTTTGGGTTTTTATCTTCTCCTTTCCTGTTAGTGCACGGTTCAAGGAAGTATTAAGTTTGACAAGTGGTAGAATCGGGTGGGTGGGTCAAGGAGAAAGATTATGCCCTGGGATGGAGGAATGGAAGCAATGACACCTTCCAGTGTTCCTGCACATCTTTTCCTGAGGGCTTTTTAAATCTCAGACTGCCAGGGAGTTTAAGTGGTCTCAATTAACCGAGATTTCTGAAGCTAAAAATCAATTTCTTTTTAAAAAATTCACATTAAGGATCAAGATTATTTTATTATTACATAGAATGAATTCAGCAAATAGAAACCTGTTCACTCACCCAGCACAAGGAGAACTTGAAGTAAGAACAAGGAGAAAGTAATAGAGATATGATTTAACTGTGGCAGTGCCATCAGTTAGAACTAGGCGATACAGACTCACTCATGATTTCCTGCCAGATTGAGCTGCTTCTTTTTTTCTTCTTTGTGTTACTAAATTCCACCCATCTTTCATGGACCCTTCTCTCCAGGAAGACTTTCTATTTTGTTCCCTTTAGCTCTTCTGAATTAACTTAGCACTTTAAATCTAAAACACTCAGTCTAGTTCTAAATTAAAATATCATATCGTTTTATAGCATCCTGTCATATACCATGATGTCTCCTCTTGGAAAACGATTTTGACTTTTCTTGAATGGTTTCCACAGTGACTGGCAATGAATGAAATAAACAGCAGGTGTGTTGGTGAAGACTCAATTGAAGCTTGGTAGCTTTGTTGATTGGAAATGGACATTTACGGGCTTATTGTTTTAGCATCTCTCCCTCTACGCATGAGAACACATTTTCCCTCATTTTGAGAAATGGGCCAATAACCTCTCAAAGTATGAGCTGTGTACCCTCACTCTCTTCCCACCAGTGGATTGCGTATTGAATCCCTGAGTATTGTCCTCAGCCAGTCTCTCAAAATGGCAAGTGATCAAGTTTGCTGTTCGTTAAATTACTACAAGAGCTTTTGTCTTAATGTGACCACAAGGCAATCAGATACAGTTTGAGAAAACATCATACTTCATCACCTCTGGTGCCCTTTTTATGCTTTTAAAAAAATTTTATTGAGCAATTTATAAGAGAAAGAAAAAAATCTATCAGAACTGCTGAAGAACAGTTCTATCCACAAGCAAGCTATTTATCCAGAATATTGAAGTTAGCAATAAAAATATGTAGAAAGCAATAGGTCAACTAATTGGGGAGAAGAAGCAAGTAAGCAATTTATACCAGGAAATAATTACAGTCCGACATTGTGTTGTAAACAAAAATCATCATCATTAATAACAGCTAATCTAGTTTCAAGGGAAGCTGTTCACCGAAGACAGAAAAGTGTGTAGCTCACACCCCCTCTCCCCCAGTCATTCTCATGAGGATTTGGGAAGGGGCAACACTCCACATTTAGAGTCAGAAAAGCTTATATGAGGCATTTTTTATGGAGAAATTTGTGTGGCTTATAGAAAGATTTTTTCTTTTCTGTCTCTGGAAACTGAAATAAATTTCTCTATAGCGATATCTGTGTTAACCCTTTATGCAAATGAGCCATACAAGCAACATTTTGTTTCGTGGTCAGCTTACTCTGATAACTGGTGAACATTTCCTGCCAGACATTTCCGCTCAGGTTACAGACCTCCGATCTAACACTGAGGTGCATACTGCTGGCTCTCTCAGCACGGACGGTCAAATGCTGACCCCCTACTGCCACCACTGCCACCACGATCACAGTTCAGCCTATAACCCATCAAGACGGGAAACACAGCACATCCCACAGAGAAGTGCGAGGCATGGGCCCCGTGATGGGACTCACGCATACATTTGACAGAGAGACTCATGGCACCATACTCTGTACCTGAAGAAGAGGAAATAGCCATTCCACAATATGAGCTTTTTGAAGGTTTCTCTAATTTTTTGACATCCTCCCCCATTTTTATGTTTCCTTGCTTTTGTGAAGTAACTAGGAGGCTTTCCCACCAAGCACCAGAATTAGAGAATGGGGTGTGGGCCTCACAGTTACACACTTTACAAAGTGCGGTCAGGGTGTCTCTTCCACAAGCTGGGGGAAATGACACCTGTGCTCGCACTCTGTTAACGGAAAGGCCGTCTTAGTCACACTTGCAACTTTACCCCGTTCGTGCAGCTGCTGCCTTATTTGGCTCCTATAAAGTACGCAGAGAGGTCTCATATTGTCGACTCACAGTTCTGGGAGGGAAGACAGGTTACCAAATCACCCCTGATGGACATGCCAATAAACCAGGCTGCAGTTTGATAAGGAGTGATTAAGGGAAATGCTCTCTGGTCCTTAGGCACAGTGCGCTGTTGGGGAACTGTAGCTGGGGAACTGGATGTCTCATTCATGTCTCAGTGAGTTGGATCTGGGGAATGAGCCTCTCACCTCTAACTCATCAGAAACTGCTTCACTCCAAGCCCCCTGGGGCAGGCAACTAGACTGGAAACAAATTAATGAGGAGACCTTTTCCGTGTCCAGGTGGTAGAGAAAAGCTGAAGGATAGGACTGCTAAATTCAAATTCCAATTTTATTTGCCTTTGATTCACTAACCCTTCTTGCTCAACTATTTTTTTTCCTTTAAATTGCATTTTTTTTCTCATTTTGGCCTTTTGTTTTCTAATTTCCAGTTTGTGTTACATGAAGGCAGAAGAGATATAGTGTGATTTCATTTCACATACAACCTCCGTCCAAATACCACGTCCTACAAACTGGTGTCCAGTTTCTAAACCTGTTCCCTCCATTAGAAATGCATCGAAAATTCATTTCATTTGGAAAGAAGATGCCACATGGCAAAAAAAAATGGATTTATAATTTGTGTTTTAAAAGACCCATAAAAAGTTTAGGGGTGCAGTTTTAGTTAAATAAATTTTAAAAAATTTGTGTATCTGATATAGGTAAATGAAAATGGAATGGATAGTGGTATCATACAGTTAAAAAATATCTCAAATTATAGTTTTTTTTAAATGTTCATAAAGGGATAAAAGAAAAATAATGCATTTTTGAAAAGCTCAACTTAAAAAATAGTTAGAACACCCTTTACTGTACCGTTATAGTGAGGCACGCCCAGCAAATGCTATAGTTGGTGTTGCTCATAAACCCTACGGTACCAGGGGTGTTCAGTCTTTGGGCATCTCTGGGCCACACTGGAAGAAGAAGAGTTGTCTTGGGCCACACATTAAATACATTGTGACATGTAATAAAAAAAAATCTCATAATGTTTTAAGTAAACTTACGATTTTGTTTTGTGCTATATTCATAGCTATCTGGCTATGTGGCCCATGAGCCATGGGTTGGACACCCTTGCAGGAACAGAAATTATTTATTCTGATACAACTTTGTAGCTTATTTATGTTTATTTAGGAGATGTTGTTTCTGTGTGTGTGTAGTGTAAGACTGATTAATTTGAGGAGGTTATTGAAAACAAATGCAAAATCCCATGTCCCAACATGTACATGCAAAGTTTCAATAATTAATAACAAAGAGCTTCATCAACCCAGCGCTTACTTGCCCAGCTTCCTTCAGTCAATCTCTTAAAAGAACTACATACATCATCTCACCCAAATTTCCGTCTCATCGTGTTTCCTGGAGAACCTGACCTAAGACAGGTGACGTGGACTGTCTCTATTACATCTACTCTGCTGTGGCAAACTTCCCAACTTACCTTCATTCAAATACTTTTGAATGCCTAGCCTCCTTGCTTTGCTCACAGTCCTTTCTCTGCTTAAACCATCATTCTCCAACTCTTTCTCTAGCTCACTGGAACTGTATATACAGACTTCAAGGGCCCTTTTATAACCAATAGATCATCTGCCCTACCTCCAGATTAACTTCTTATCATACCGACTTCTACTGGTCTCTCCTTCCTCTGAATGATGTTGGGACTGGTTTGGTGTTATTTCATTTTATCATATGCTGCATTGTGGCAAAATCTGTGAGTCCCTGGGAACAGAGACTCTGAGATTTTTCTTTTTTTCTTCCCCCACAACAACTTTCACAGTGTTAAGATGACAGTGGCCTCTCAATATATGGTTTTACCTGCTTATTCCTACAGGGCTTATTAAACTGTGCTACAGGTCATGAGTACTATCTTCTTACTAAATGATCAGCATAAGATGTAGTTTTCAAGAAGAGGTAATAATTATGTGTACATGTGAGCAAAAGATACATTCACATATTCTGCATTATTTACATTCATAAGCTATGTATTTATGTTCTACGAACCAATTAATAGACAGGATATACGGCAGTAACTTTTGCACATTCAATGATATTACCCATTCAACAACAGTCCTCAGTTTTAGTGACTCTGCCAGTGAAGTTATGTAACCTCAGGTGCTTTCCTGCAGGCTACAGTGGCTGGAAGATTTGAGCTTCTGCACCTCTAGATTTCTTTAACATCAAATCCAAATCTCTGACTTCACTTTCTTATAAAAAACATAAAATAATAATAAATATTTGGTTACAAGTTTAGCATTTACAAAGCACCTCCACAACGGTTTTTCATGGACTTTAGTTGGGCAGAAACTAGAAAAGGTCCTCTCGCGCGTGATCCATGGCACAACAGTCCATTAGAAACCACAGCAAGGGAAGAGAGCATCACTGTTATTAAAACTCCTAATGTTTCAAACATACCTCATTTATTATTTTATCTGAAACCTAGAAAGCATCGGTCTCGTTGAGCCAACGACTGTCCTTTTCATTTATGGCCAAGTTTTCTCACCTCATCCAGCTTCTTTTTACTACCAGTGCCTGTCTGTTACTGACCAGTGGCATAGGAGATGCTTCGAGTCTGCTCGATGCATACCACATGAATCGTTCCATTTGGAGGTATTGCCTCTGACTCATGGGCCCTTCTGAGCCAGGGAACATTTTAAATAGCACTGGCTGCTTCAGACCATTATAATGCTTACAAAAGTAATTAAGGTGAGTAGAATTGTTTGATTTAAGAAGCTGAAAACCTAGATTTTATGGCTGAGTCACCAATACCAACCTGCAACATAGCTGGAGACATTTGCAAACAGATTTTCTTTGTTATTTTCTCAAAGCAGACTCAGCAGTTGTAACACGGAGATCAAATGTCATTTGCTCTGCAGCAGTGGCCTTGGGTGGCTTTTTTTCGGGGATTTGAGTCCAGATTGGTTCATTGAGGCAACACTATCTCTATGTGCCAACGGAATGTGTGATGTTTACCAAATCGGTTAGTTCACTTGACTAGGCTGTTGATTGCTCTATTAAAGAAAGGCCTGATTTAAGTGGTTTATAAGAATTTTTTCAATTCTATGCTTAATTTTTCTATATCTGTGGGCTTAAGAAGAGGGAAGTCATGTGACCCAAGTGGGACATTGGTATTAATTTATGAATCTGCACTGATATAGTAGCCCCACCCCACTCCCACAATTTGTTTTTTCCCTCCCAAATAACTGGTTCAGACTAAAAGAAATGTCTCCTCCTGCTTGTAGAATTGATTTCTGATTAGGGTTTCAGTTGGTTCTACCACATGCAAATGTATGTCTTTCAGGCCTGTGTAGTTTGTTGAATGATGATAATCTGATATTCTTTGCAAGTCTTCTAAGAATAGGTCATGCTCCCTTTTCTCACTTCTACCCATTCATCCTGCCTAAGAAACAGAAAATAAGGCTTTTAAAAGATTCACTGTCACAAATAGCAGGGTTCTGTGCTAGAAAGGCAGGGAGGTTTCCAAACCAGACAACCTGACCCAGAAACAATGAAACACCGAAAAGACAGAGAGAAACTTCTCTGAAGTTCTTAATTGATCCTGTGGGATTTTGCTCTTGCACTTTTCCCTCCTTTCTATGGGCCATGAGTTAAAAATTTGCTTGTAGCCCTGGCTGGTGTTGCTCAGTGGGTTGAATGCCAGCCTGTGAACCAAAGGGTCACCAGTTAGATTCCCAGTCTGGGCACATGCCTGGGTTGTGGGCCAGGTCCCCTGTAATGGCGCACATGAGAGGCAACCACACATTGATGCTTCTCTCCCTCTCTTTCTCCTTCCCTTCCCCTCTCCATAAAATAAATAAATACGATCTCTAAAAAATTTTGCTTGAAAATTAAAATGAAACAAAAAATCTTGTAATCATTATGTGTATCTCATATATAACTTCATGAAGCATATTTTTGTGTTTTTTTCCTTAATTTTAAATGATGAAAACAAATATTGATATTGTCATGAATTTTTATCACTTACTTTTATCACTCAAGGCTCACTTCAAGATCATGAATACTTCTAAGGAAGCATTCATGATTTAAGAAAAGAGCAATGGACTAGGAGTCAAAGGACAACAAATTCAGTTTTAGGGGTCACCTATCAAATATGGCCAGGGTTGAAAACTCCCTAACTATGCAGAAAAGAGCTTTGTATCTGGGACTTTTTCCATTTACTGTGCCATAAATGTAATCTCATCCCAGCTCCACAGGCTGACACAATGGTGAATGATCAGCATCACTGTGTTGGTGGTGCTTGACTTTGACATTCCAGCTTCTGGTTTCTAGTTGCAGCCCTTCCTCAGTATTCCTATAACTGGAAAACAGGGCCCTGACATCCTCTTATGAATTAAGGAAAGTATGGGAAATTCAATCATTACACCTGAGGTGAATCTTGGGTACCATGTTCTTTCTCATGGGGTTCTCCATCTTTTTACTCTCTTAGTAGAATAAGAAAGAAAAAGATAAATATTATTTTACAGCAACTCTATGTATAAGGAAGCTGGTCGGGGCACTTGTTTGGGATATCTTAGATCAGGGTCCCCAGGAAAATGATGCTAAAGTGGAAACGTGTACAGACAATGTATGAGTTCTCTTGACAACACCTCTGAGAGAAAGCAGGAAGATGGACAGATGAGAGCTGGATGGTAAAGTCTTTTTTGTTATCAACCATTCAAATGCTGAATGTGTTTACTGGCACATGGGATTCTGTATTTGTTTTCAATAATCTCCTCAAATGCATCAATGTTATAACACACACACATACACATACACCATTACCTAAGTAAAAATAAATAAGCTACAAAGTTTTATCAAAAGAAGTTTCTGTTCCTTTATATGAGGTAGGAAAAATATTTTGTCCTTCCAAAAAATATCTCTAATTACAGTTTTCTTTAAATGTTCATGCAGAGATAAGAAAAAACAATGCATTTCAAAAATCCCAACTTAAAAAAAAATTTAAAAACATCCTTCACTGCACCAAGTCATAATGAGGCATACCCAGCAAATGCTGCGCAGTTAATGTTGCTCATGGACCCCTGCGGAGCGGAAGGATTTTACTAGAACTGTATGAAGTGCCTTGAAATTAATTTTCCTATAATAGAAACTACTTAAAAGAATTATCTTGCTGTGCAGAAAATCAGTTCATGTGGCAGATTTGTGCTTTCATCTGGAATTTTCTTAAAGGGGGAAAAGGCAACAAAGAGATGGTTTGGATGAACTTAAAATCAGAGTCTGTCCAAGCTCTGAGTTTTGTTCTTGGGTTAAAAAGACTTCAGAATATGTTAAGACCTGAATAAATGCAAAGTTTTCTTGTGCATTTGGATAAGCATCAGGCAATATTGCAAAGACATTCTAGGCTAAAGGAGCTTCTAACCCCACCATTATCCTGCAGATGAAGATACTGAGGCTGTGTGAA
This sequence comes from Macrotus californicus, assembly GCA_007922815.1. Classification (NCBI taxonomy): domain Eukaryota; kingdom Metazoa; phylum Chordata; class Mammalia; order Chiroptera; family Phyllostomidae; genus Macrotus; species Macrotus californicus. The sequence goes on from VMDR010005700.1 coordinate 9,647, forward strand.
GGGGTCAAAGGGTCAAAGACTTGGTCATTGGCATATAAATTCACACATGCATAGCATAGACACATATCAATTTACCTATGCATAGACATAGCTCATATTTAGAAATATTTCCCAGTTCTCAGCTATAAAGTTTAAGATCTGTGTTAGTGAGACTGGTCTAGGCTTTGCTGTGATAACAAACCAACACAAACTTAACACAATAAAAACTCATTTCTCACTTACTCCATAGGTAGACTCCCACTTAGAGGACCTCCGGGGTGGTTTCTTCCCTGCACACTGCCTTTCAGAAGTGGCATAAGGCTCTACTATCTCAAAATTCCATGCTTACAGTATACTAATAGAAGAGAGAAACTCGACTAAACTCTCTTTTGTCATTTTTTTTGACAAATATTTCAGAATCTCACCTGGCCTGGTAAATGGAGAATAAATTAGACTATCAAAAAAAAAGTTTTGAGAACACTTCTACATCAGAGTTCTCACACCTTCTGTATGGTAGGCACCATTGTCTCCTCTAGAGCCAAGATCATTTCCAGGATAACCTTGGCAACAAGTATTTGTTAGGAGGTACCTGCAATGAGCCACACTCTGCATTTCCCACTGTAATGAAGTCTTAATGCTCTTAGAGAGTTTAGGAAGGGGCTTAACATAGGCATAGGAGCCAAATCCAAGAACTGATTGTGTCCAACCATGGAATATGAGTACCTAGAAAAGAGAAAACTTGAGAGAATATGTAGAAATAGAAAATAAATCAATATTGGGGGAAAATATAAGAAGAGAAAGATACAGAGATTTAGAAAAATAACCTTTTGAAATAAGAAATAGAAATGATGAAAAACCAAGTCTTTCAACCTTCCAGACTTTGGTTTATGAGCGTATATGAATAACGATGCTGAGGGTTGGTAAGCAAATAGCTTTGGGACCCATGGAGTACCATGGGAGAGTCTTGGATTAACAGAGATTGGCCCTTCTTCCTAACATGTCAATAAGGACACTTCCTACTCAAGACCACTGGCTCCGCTCATGAAGGGAATGAGCAGGTGAGCAGTTATATGTCAGTTATGAGGGGTGAGTTTCAGGTCCTGACAAAGCACTGTATCTGGGAAATAAGAGGACAAAGCAGCTTGCTTCTCTGTGTCTTTTCTTTGTTCCTGAGAATTTTAAAATCAAAGTCTTCTACAATTGTCCCTGGGCAAAATGCAAAGTTAAGCTGGAATTTCATTTCTAAGCAGAGGAGGAATCTATTGTATTTATGCTAACAGATTCGAGAGAAAAAATAAGCAAGGGTGGAAGCACCAGAAAAGAAACATTCCTCAGCATTAAACTACATCTACTACCCCCGTTTAGCATCCACCGTCATCCCCTCCGCTATTTTTTGGTTGCAATAGAGTGCTACCAGGAGTTTTGCTCTCTAGATTATTTCTTCCTCTATGTGGATCAGTTCCAGGAAATTTTAAGAGAACATTCAGTAATTAAAATACACAATAATGTTTCTGTTTTGTTTTAATTATAGTCCCCACAATGTGAAGATATGCAGTATCAGATTGTCACATATTAAGACTGACCCATGGACATGGGCAATAGTGTGGGAATTGGCTGCCCGGAGGGATGGGCAAAGGACAAAGGGAGAAAAAAAATTGGGAAAACTGTAATAGAATAACAGTAAAAAGTGATTAAAAAAAAGGACCCATTTTGCTTTTGCTGAAAGAGGTAGACCTCATTCTTATTCAGTATTATTCCAGGCAGACCCTCTTTCTCTTTGGTTTATGTAAGTAGAATATTTTACCTCATTCTGGAATCTAACCCTGGAAAATTCATCTCACTTTCCTGATCAAAAGTAAAATATGTCTTGCTAGTTCTGGTAGACAATTTCTTCTTGACTCTGTAGAAAGATATGCTCCAAGGGGCTGAGTAACAAGGCTTTAACTCCTGTGTGTCCAGATTCCTCACCAGAATATGCCCTTTAAAACATAGGTAGACTTCTATTTCTAGCCTCTGTCTATTCTAGATGTACATTTCCTATTTTCAATTGCATTGTTTTTGTCAAAAACATTTTAATATGGGTCCTTTGTGTTCAACATAAAGGAATACTAAATTTAGAATAATTATCTATGATTTATTGAGAAGGTTAAGAGAAAGTAGAGATGATGTTTTCATGATGTTTCTCCCCCCAAAGTTGGTGATATGCATATTTTACAGTTAGCAGCCTGGTGCTGGCCCTTGTTAAGGTTTAGTGAAGAACAACTATAAAGTCTATTACTTATGTTCTGTGCCAACCTTTCTTCTCTAAGCTTGCTGTATTATTAGTCAACGAAAGCCTTCTGCCTGGCTTGAGGAGTTAGCATGTAAAAATATTTGCTGAACCTGATTCTCTGATGGGAAATACAATCCACTAGAATCAAATGTATGTGTGAAACATAAACACATTTTCATTATCTGCAGCTTATAACCAAAGCAAAGTTTCTTGTTTTGACGAATATCCTATTCACTTTGGAAACAAAAGTGAAGCCCAATTTTTGCATTTATTAATTATGCGTCCCTGCTGTAAACATTAGCTAGCCATTTGATGTTGAATCATAAGTAAATCTCTGGCCCTAAAAGGCACTGCTCAGCTTCCAAACTCTTAGGCTCCACATTCTGAGTGGGTTATAATCTTGGCAAGATGCATTTTCCCCATCAACATCCATAATGTGTCCTCAGGGAGGAATTTGTCAAAGGAGGAATTTGTGAAGTCACCATCTTCACAGAGGCCCTGGAGAATGGATTGAGCTGATGTGTGTAAAGACCTCCAGAGGTGAAAAATGGGGCAGGGTAGTCACTTGTGCCAGAGGGATTTTCTTGGCAGTGTTGGGGAATCTTCCATGAATTAAACAGGAGCATTTCTGACAGGACCAAGAGAGGAGCAGGTTTTCTCAGAGAATTAGCTGGCACCTTATGGGATGCTCAAGCCGTCATTCAGATGAGATACCTCTGTAATGGTCCACATTTACTCATTTGAAATTTCAAACTATTTTAAAGAAGAGGAAGATTGGAAAACCTGGAAATAAACAAACTCATTTAAAAACCCTATGGAAAATATTGCAAGCCTTTGAAAACAGGTGTGTATTGACCCTTGAGTCTGGAGAGAGGGGAGGAGTGTTAGGAGTTCTGGAACTAAATGACCCCACCCACAGAGAGCTTGTTCAGCCCTGGAGACCTTGCTCTGTTGCCTGGGTAACGTTATAAAACTGGGAAAAGAAAACTCTCGCAAACGTTGCTCTGATGTTTTACTCTTCCTTTGGACGTAGGTGTCTTTTAAAAGCTAAACAGTGGGAAAATTAAGAATCTTTTTCCTTTTGTGAAAAAAATGTATATAGAAGGTAGGGCAAGAGTAGATTTATAGTTGTTTGATAACTAATAAATAATACTACAAGAATAAACACTATGTTCTGAGTACTCACAACTGTAAACCTACTTTTGCCCCACCATATATACACACACATATACACATACATATAAAGAAAGAATTTTCAGTGATTAAACTTAGTCATTAGTCAATGGGAAAACTGAGGTTTGGTAGAGAAATATTCATATTTTGGCCTCATATATTGGTACCATGATATATTCTAATGGGGAAAATTAGGTCAATGAACCAGTAATTAATAAAGAAGTAAACATTGCCTGCTTATTTTCCTTTTAGTGTCATTTTGGAGCTTTTGACGCCTTGACCTGCCAAAAGCCCTGGAGTCTCCCAGCCCAGCGGGCTCCTGCTTTTGTGTCATGCTAGAGTTCTCTGTGGCACTGCCACACACTCACCTCTGGCTCTCACCGCTGCATTCGGTGCTACAGTGATACCCCCATCTCCTTCCCTTCAGTTTCTTCCATATCAGATTAATTACTTCCAGGACAAGCTAAGTCTTCTGAATATAACAATCTAATTCTGGTTGCAAAACTCTCAGTTTCTTTTCATTTCCTAAAGGATAAACTTAAATTCTTAGCATGCTATTCAAACCATCTGCAATCCAACCAGTCCATCCTCCCTTTTACTCCTGTAATGCCCTTTGCAGCCAGCAAATCAATCTAGATTTCATTCTCCGAACAGTCTCTGAATTGTCTTGCTTCCCTGCCTTTATTCATATTTGCCTCTGTTTCCTAAATGCATTTGCTCTCATTTCAAACAACCCTTGAAGGCCCAGGTAAAGAGCTCCCTTTCCCAAGTCTCTCAGTTGACTTCTGAAAACTGTAATCTCTTTCTCCTGTGAAACCATAAGAGTCATTGCCTTCACCAGTGGAACGCACCTTGCCATGTGACAGTGTGCACAGACATATTCTATACTATTCTTTAATTAACCCTACGTTTACAGCTGGCTTCTTCATATGATCATGAGAATTATTATTTCCCCTTTCCTCCTCTTCATCCTCCTTCTTCATTGACCACTGCAAAGGACTTTGTACATAATCAACACTCAGGAAATAGCTGACAATTGATTAGGAATTCCATGTTATTATGGGTTCAAGTTCCCACCACGTTTCCTTTGGGTCATTTTTATACAAATCCTAAGGAGAATCTTAGGGTTCTGGAGTGATCCCAATTTGATCATTTGTTTGTCACATGATCGTTTTTGTTTTGTGATCGTTTCACACACAACTTGTGAACACAATGTAATTTTGAATAAAGCAAATTCTCCAGGGTTGTTTAAGCTCCCAAAGAGAAAGTGTGATGTAAATGCCACATTTGGACTGTTACTATGTACACATATCCTATTGCTCATCAAGACAGGTTTAAGTGACCCAACTATTAGAGATGCAAACTCATTTCTTGCTAGAATTATTATCTCATAACACGTAGTTACAATTTAACAGATATCACTAGATGATGGTTTCTCCTGATATTCTAGTTACATTTTATTTGGCTTAATTTTTTGCCATTAAAGATCTCCGTGTCTTTTATCTTTCTTGGTGTCTAGCCCCTTGAACTGCCAGTAATAAAAGTTTACAGGATTGTGGTCCTACAGGATCTCATGTGAAACTTCTACATGTGTCATGTCAAATTTCCACTAAACACATACAGCATCTTTCTCTTCTCAATGGGAGAACCACTATAGTTACATTTAGTTAGCTTTTCAGCTTATTTTGTGTAATGCCGATAAAATAAGACCCCTGAGGGAGAGAGGTTTTTGATCCAGCCGTGTTCCTTCCAAACCTTAATTTTACAGGTTGAAGACATGGAACTACTAGACATGCAGTACCTCACTACACTGACCTCATAGTAAACAAGTGTAATACAGCACATAAATGTTTGATATTTAGTTCTAAATAAAAAATATGTATTTTATAATGAATACTTAATTAGGACTGCAAACTGAATATAAGGAATGGAGCCCCTACTGCTTCTCAGACAAAGCAGAGTGAAATGAATTATCATCATGCAGGGAATGATATTAATAGTGTCCAGCTTTATAAATGAATCCAATTTTAAGCCACTTTAGTTGCTATCATACTGAGAAAAAGTGCAACATGTCTAACATATCATTTTCTTTCTGGCAAATGACAAGACTTAAGCAGAAAACAATTTCAACTTGCTGATGTTTGCCTACATTAAATACTTCTAATTATTGAGCACTCACAGGCACACATCATTCAGAAAACAAACGCCAGTGCTCTCTTTTCAGCATCGGCATACTGGGAGGAACGATCTTCTCTCTTTTGTTCCCTCTTACAACAGGAACAAAGTAACCGAAGGACGGTTTGGGCGACTTTATGGCCTCCGTGATTGTTGGCTTCCTCTCTTGAGTCTGTCCTGAAGAAAACAGTTGGTGTTTTACTGTTTGTGGTAGCTTAGGTTTATGGGCTGTATTTGTCATTCAGTGTTTGTAGGTGGATGACGTCAGCAGGAAGTGATGTGTCAATCACAAAGAAGGTGCTGGCAGATTACATCACAAAACACTGTCTCTACAGGCTGTGTGGTAGTTGTTATAATAATGCGAATGATAATTAGACCATAAAAATTGGACCTAAGATAAAGAATCAGTGGACTCTTTTGATGTTCCAGAACTTCTGACTGCAACATTGGATCTATCTACCTGCCATTGAGAAATTCTCCACGTAACTCAGCCTGAACTAAACAGGAAATTTGGGAAGAAGTGCTATTCCAATTTTGGGATTTACAGTCCTGCTAGGCAGAGAACACCAACATACATGAGGGGTATGACCAATTCTGAGTGCTATAGAAGTTCTAAATACGGTGACTTAAAACATCATGTAAGGAAAAGAGGACCAGGGTCAGCTAAGAAGTGTCTGTCATGCTGCTGAGACAGGGTGAGAGCTCATCTTTAGAAAGTTTCCCACTGTGTCAAACCAGACAGGAGATGTGGCCCAAGGGCTTTGCTCACTTTATAAACCCTCCTCGGTAATCTTACAGTTTTGTTTCTAGGCAACAGCCACATTGTCGAAGGCTTTTTGGGAAAATGGGGCAGTAAAGGGAGGACAAGGCCAAATTCTCTGGGATCCGCACAGGAACCTAAGCTTAGGGTTGTTCTCCAGGTCTACATTCTGCACCAGGGCACAGCTGGGGAAGAGGTGCCTGTCTGCCTTGGCCTTGTTAGTGCCCGGATAACCTCATGATTACATTCTTCCTGAGTGAAACCAAGATCCATACATGCTGTAATATATCATACATTTACACATACATGTGTGTGTGTGTACATGCATGTGTATGGATGCTATAGTATAGGTCAGATGAAATACAAGTTCAGGCCATATGCCCACTCAGGCAGCCCATTCACAAGCTCTACCTTTTGAGATAAGTCCGGCTCACCTTTTCCTTTAAGCCCTGACCATGAAGAAGAAGCAGATCCATCATTAGGCCAAGGAAAGAAAAAATCCTCAAGCACATTCAATCCGACCACCAAACTCCAAGGCAGTGAGTCTATTGTTAGAGGAATGGGAAAATGACTGAATAGATTAAATTCTTCCTGGATTGTCTCTTTCTCTCTCCTTCTCCATCTAATATGGAAAGGTGAGTCATGAGATACCTCTTGCTTAGAAACTATTTAGATATTAAAAGAAAAATTCTTCAACCTAATAACTTTACTGAGGCTATCTTAGGCCAAGTCCTAGGTAAGAAAAGATAATACTGACAACTACCTGTATTGAAGACAAGAAAAGTTCCATGCTCTGGAGTATTGTTTCATTTATATTCACATATTTATTTCTCATAATAATTACATGGAATAAATAGTATTCTCATATAATTCCATGCTGCAATAAAGCAACTAAAGCAAAGATGTGTCCAGTAAGTTTCCTGAGTCACAGACCCAGGAAGGGGTGGATCCGGAGTTTGAACTGGACAAGGATGATCTGTGAGGACTTGCTCTTCACTGCTGCGTTTGTCTGCATGGGGGAATTAGGCCCTGGAGATGCTAACAAGGCACAGAAAACACTGCATCTAGGAGAGCCGAGTGTGTTCCCAAGTTTACATCTCTTCCACTGTTTCTCAAAGCTTGCCCCTAAAACTTCTCTTCAGAAAATGCTGACTAACTCTGCCCCTCACTGCCGATGAGCTCTGGAGGGAGCAGCCAGCCAGGATAAGATTATAATCGCACAGATATGTCTTGTTTGGGGAAGAGGCACAGTGTCAGGAGAGGAGAATGGATGCCCTGCGTCCATGGGCGACACCCCTTCCACTCTATGATGTACGGACCCCAAAGACACCGTACATCATGATGACATGCACTTAAAGTTAAAGCTGGTCCAGGCGCTTCTGTGTCCCCTGGGGGAGCTGCCATAAGCCCTGATCTATGGGGAGGGCCCAGGGCTGCTCTCTGCTTGAGTTTGTTCTGTTTAGATGATTCTCCAAATACAATTACTGCTTTCACTGCAAAGAGGCATTTCCTGGAAGAAAGTAAGTGATGTGTATCAGAAGAGCAAGGGATAGAAAAAAGAGATCTGGTCTTTGTAGACACCACTGTCTCAAATAAAGTAGCACATTGTAATGCAGAACAGTTAAACTGGGAATCAATTACATGGTATCCAGCCCGAGCTTTTCTGAAAACAGCTCTGTGACCCTAAGCAAGTCATTTTACACTGTGGGCCTCTGCTCTTTCACATTAAAGGTAGGGAGGTAAAATTAGACAGGTTGCTTAAGGTCCCTTCAAATTGTTTAGGGATGGAAATTCATTGCTACTGAACTTTAGAGGCTGTATCTTATCCATCCAGGTATCTTTCCTACCTAGTACAAGACAGGCGGGAAGTTGCTCAAGAAATATTTGTGGAATTAGGGGGCAGGGAAGTTTGCTTTCATAGTTGTACAGAAAACAGGAGCCATAGACTCCTGCCCTTCAGTCTGCAATATGCATTTGATGAATCCACTTCAATTTTTCATCAGGCTTACTGGCGTTATTTCTATGGAAAGCCAACAAACAAGCACAATCCCCTACATTGTGTTTAACTATCGTTATAAAAATGAGGTTCTGGCCACCCCCCCAGTGATGGTCGGGGGCTGTGGGTATATTCATCAGGGGGTGATTATTATTGCTTTGCGCAAGATATTCCTGCAAAAAGCAAAAACATCATTTTTCACTAGTCAGACTAATAAAAATGCTAGAGCTATAGCTTTTAAAAATATATTTTTTTAAGTCCTGGATTTCACTGGAGCAGAATGCAATTAAAATGGCTATTCATCTCACCAGTTCTCTTTTATAAAATAAAAATAATGATGCAGTTGAAAATATAATTTTAACTTCTATTATGAAAAAAAGAATAGTTCAATTCTCCAAGGCAGGCATATTTTTATAAAATTTAAAAGTTCACCCAATATATAGAAGTGTCCCATGTCATACCATATCTCATGACAAAGTGGCTTTTTGAAAATGGCTCTTTGGGTGGTGCCATATGGTTTCTGTTCACTACTAAACTACCCTGATTCTCTAATCCCCCAGCTCTGCCTACAATGTTCTTAAAGCGGCTGGTGATTTGGGGTCAGCCTTCTGACCTCCGTACCTCACTTGTACGAGGACTTACTTACTGAGAGCATTTGTACTATTTGAAGTTTTGAAGGTCATATTTAGGATGTTTTAGGTCAGCTCTGTTCAATAAAAATGTCCCCTTACATAAGTAATTTCAGATGTTCTCAAAGCCACATTTAAAAAGTAAGAAAACAAAACAAAACAAAATAAAAACTACTTAAATTTAATTATTTTTACTTAATCCACTACCTCTAAAATATGTGATTTTAAAATATAATAATAAAATATTAATGAAATATATTTTTTTTTATTCAAAGTGTTTGAAACCCAGTGTTCTTTTTCCCCTTACCCTTATAGCAATCACACTTTGGACCTGCCTCACTCCTGTGGTCCACAGCCTCCTGGGCTCACAGGTTCTATATTAGACAGCAATTTCAGATCACAGCTTCTAATGGAAGAAATGCTAGAGTCTGACTTGCTTGCTTATTTGTCATTAGGTTTTTAAAAAACTTTATCTTGTTTTACTTGCTTGTTTTTACATATTGGGCCAACGCTGTGATTTCAACAGTACCTCACAGGTTTCAGTTATTTTTCCTTTAGTGTGAATAGCTCTGTACCTGTCCCTTTTACATTTTATCCTGTCTCCACTGTAACCAAGGATTCCCAGCAATGGCAGATACTGAATGATGTTTCCAACTACAACAAAAGCAAAGGACACAGGTCTTCTATTATCCTGAATAATAAATACTTCTCTTTCTCTCTCTCCCTCCCTCCCTCCCTCTTTCCCTCTTTCCCCCGCCCCTCATACTCACACTCTCACACACACAACTCTCCAGTTCTCCCGTGAATGGCAGAGAGGTTTAAAAGTACTATGAAATCCATGGACTTCTCTCAATTCAAAGGACAACGAGGCATCCACAAATTGTTTTTGAATGTCTACTACATGCATCTTTTTGTGCAGAGAGCAAGTGCTAGGAAGAAGGGGGTTACTAAAATGCTTTTATATGGTCCATTGGGAGACAGAATTTTCTGCTGGACCCTTGGTGAGAAAACAGTCATATTCCATGCTGATGGATCTGAAAACAGGAGCTTTAGATACATTGCCTCTGTGGACTACCAAGGCGCTAAGAGGGCTGATCTGAAACTTTGTAACCACATGCACTTTTGGCTTTGTGTAGCACTGCCAATCAATGGACCTGCTGAATCCCAGTTCCTTTTACATAAGCAGGGTGGGACCTAGTATGTCTAATGAGAAATGAGCAAACTGGAGTTCAAAGACTTAGGAATTTACTCAATGGGACTAGAACCCTGGAGTTCTTGTTTCCAGACTGTTGGGTTTTGTGTGTGTGTGTATGTGAGCGTGCGTGCATGCGTGTGTGCGTACGTGGTGTTGTTGTTTCCCATTTGACATATTTGTGGATGAGGGAAGGACTTAGAAATGTAATGGGATTTAATTAGTCAACAAATATTAAAAAAACACACTTTATCTGCCATTTCTCCAGTGGCTTTTTTTAAGTGAATCTTAAGTTGATACCTGTCTCCTATTGAAAGTATCCCTCTTTTGGCATGACTTTCCTGAACCCCTCCCCATCGGAGAGACTCTAATGATATTTTTTCCAGGCATGTATATTCACCAGGTGGGGCATGTATACCCACCACAGGACAGGCAATGATGGCCCTCCCCTTCCTCCTCTGGCTTGAGAGTCAGCGCTGCCAGCAACCCTCTTCTTTCCAAAGCAGCACTCACTGTGTCCCCTCACAGTAAAATCCAGTGCCGGTGTGGTTTGGCCCCGACTAGGAGTCTGAGAAAATGCGACTTTCACTTTCCAGTGACCTTCCAGTGGACTCGGCGTGACCTCCCCTGGCCACAGCCAGTCCATTCACAACCCCAGTGTGCCTATGTTCAGAGGGCATTTCATGCAACTTCCTGCTTCTCCTGTCCTCAGTGCTGCAGGTACACGTGCATCATGCTTGACTTCAGCTGCAGATCTGTCCATGGCTCCCCGATGTTCCTGTCACTTTGCCTTTGCTATGAGATCCTATTCCAGCCCCAATTATTATCTTATAATACGGTTTTTGGCATAGATATTGTCAAAAGAAGGATGTTTTAAAGACACAATATCCAGATTTCAACTCACTTCCTAGATTATTTTGGTTAAATGTGGACTGGCTGGTAGCTAGCTAGATGACCACACACAAGAGCTGCTTGCTGGTCAACAGATCAGCATTAACCTGAAGATAGATCTCTAGTGGCCTGACAATGAGTTCTGCCCTTGGCCTTGACCTGTTCAAAGTTTCATCACTTTAGCATTTGCAATGTTTCAAAAAGGTCCCAGCCCCTGAGTACCAGGCACTGCTTGCAGTTGTATAGTAACAGTTAGGAGCAGAAACGGCATCAGAAGCACACTTTTTGAATCAGGAAATGGAAATTTCGGTGATCATTAGCTGGATGAGACTTGTCCCTGCTCAGTATATCAGCTCAGACCTGAGAAAGTAAACAGGTGCACCAGCAGGCAGATGGACCTGGGTATTCCTCAGGTGGACAATGCCACACCCTTGCATGCACACGCCCTGGAGCTGGCTTCTTCCTCAGTTTACCATAGTTCAGTCAATGGTGTCATCTCTCATACAGCTCCCCAGCCCAGCACCTGACTGCCACCCCCATTTCTCTCTCTCTTCCTTTCATCCACATTTAACTGACCACAGGCACTGATGATCAGACCTTCTCCATGTCTTACAAATCTATTTTCCACCACAAACAAGGGGAGATTAAAGAATTGGGCCAAGAAATAGGGTTTGAAACAGCTCCACATATGACTCAAATGACTCCTCCAGCCTCTTCAGCCAGGTTCAGAAACACAGCATTATGGGGTGTTGTGTGTCGGGGCCCACTTTTGTTCTGCTGAGCCAGTCTTTACAAACACGTTAGGGTTCTTCAATAATACAAGCAAGAACAGAGACTGGAGGATCAACTACAAATTTAACATGCATTTCAATTGCCTCCGTGATTGGTAAAAATGTTTGTAAACAGGAAATTATATAAGGGATTTTGAGCCCTCAACCCAATTAAAGGCTAGCGTTGGCCCCCTGCACCTCCAAGGTGATGGAGTCTGGGAGCTTGTGTCAGTACGAAACATTGAATGGAGCTTTTTCTCTCTAGTTATTATGCACGTGTGGAGTTCCAGTGTAGCATTTGAGGCTGAGGAGAATGCACAACAATGCAGACAGCCCTTGAGACCGACAATCGTTGAGCTCAACGACTTTGCAACAGTTCAGATACCCACAGAACGGGAAACGAGTGTGGCCTAGAGAGGTGGTGTGAGAACACCTGAGCTCTGGTGCCCACAGGCAGTGGGCTAGGATTTGAGCTTCCCCAAAATAATATACAGTTGCTGAGGCCCTCATCTATGTCACCCACCCTGTGTCTCTGGGTAGGCACCAACCATGCTCCATGCCATACAGTGGCACTGTGGGCAGTGAGGGACAACTAGTAGAACCTTTGTGGAGTCTTTGATGCCACAGTTGTAAATAATCATCCTCAGGTTTAGGCCCAAGCTTGGATTGACTGTTTTGACTCCTGAAGGACAGGTGAACCTGACACACACCCAGTTTCCCTCCACAAATGTACTTAGTTACACAGTGAGACCAGGGCTCACAGGGCACAGGAGAGTCGACTTCCAGAAGGAAATAGAGATCCTAGTCTTATGAGGTCACAGAAGTCAAACAATGACAAGAGTCCATTTTATTTCTGGGAAATGCTTCTTAAGAATTAGAATTATAGCTGATATCTGAATGCCTTGCAGAACACAGCTCACAGTACTGTCCACCAGGATATTTCCAACACTGGGATGCCCAATTCCACCTGGGTCAGACGCAAGGGTTCCTTATACCCTACACTTCATGGCCCAATGCAGCAGCTTCCATGCAGAGTTGCTAGGAGAGGCTCCAAACTAGGAAGGCCAGCTAGAGTTTCAACATTCACCCATCTAAAATAAGGCTTCAAAATGCCAAAATAAAATGCATGGAATTAGCAAGGAAATCTATTAGTTTTGAAGTTTAGTTCTTTCATGAACACACTCAGAGCTTTAGAACCACTCACTGGGAAGGGTGCAGTGGCTGAGGTCTCAAACCTATGAGGTTAAAAACCTATGTCTATTGCTGGAAGCACAGCTTATGGCTCATCTACAACTGAGGTTTGACCATAGATGACTCGTCAGGTGTGGGGAAGGAATCCATTAACCACCTGTACTTTCTGTGTTCTAAGATCACCAAGAGTTGGGGAGGAAAGACGATGGTATCAATCAGCATGTGGTTAATTGAGTCTTATTATGGGTAGAATTCTAACTTGTAAGAGTTCAAGATGACCATAGGGGAACCATTTGGCTAAGAGTAGAGAAAGGAAACCAGATCTTACTCTGATTGTGAAGTCCCACTGCATCTATGCCACAAGTAACAAAAGGAGGCAGCTTTATAAAAATCAGCCTCCGTGGCTGATCCTGAGTCTCTAGCAACTGTTTAGAGCAAGTCATGAGCCAGGAGGCCCAGCCCCCCACCCAACCCTGTTTACCCCTGTGTGGGTGGGTGCTAATGTAATGCAGAAATCAGTACTCAACAGTATCACTCATCTTGACTTTTGAACAGTTACTATAATTATCTATTACTTTGTTCATACTGAAACTGGATCCTTGGTTTCTGTTTTGGGGGCCTATCACCTTAAAATTGTTTGTAAAACCATCCATTCTTCTTTAAAAGAAGTTGTTGCTTCCCCATTATTTTATTTTGTTTTAAATGTGTATTAAAGTCCCTCAGAGCAAACAGGAATCATAAAAACATCCCTTTATCTTAGGAGAGGTAACCTTGTTCCTCTAAAACAAAAGGCAGCCCCTTTACTGCAAAGCCTTGTGCACACGTGCTCCTGAACCCGGGCTTTGCTAGGCACTGGAGGCTCTGAGGGAGCAGGCACCTACGAAACTGTAAACAAACTTGCTGAACACCAAGGATGAGCTTTTTGTTATTCTCCTTTTTTCTCGTGGGCTTGGCTATTGAACTGCAATGACCACTGTTTCTTTTTAAATGCACTTTTATGCTGCTTCCCATCACTGCTCATTTTTATCATCTCTTTTCATTGACAGAAGCTTCCAAAGTCACTGCTTCTGCCCTACCCTCAATTCTCTCTCCCACAGTGAAGCGTGGTGATTTCTCACAGTACCTGGTCAGAGACTTGGAATAAGGAGCTATTATAGCTTCAATTGGAAACTGTGGAAAAATAAGAAGAAGTCATTCCCAGATAGTTAACGGCACTTGGTCTGAGATTAAACTGCATGAAATAGAGCATTGGGGTCATTGGAGAGATGCAGCAAATAGCAAAATATAATAAACAGACTCCAATCTTCCCATCCAAGACTTTCCAAACAAAAGAAGTGCTTTGCATGGCTGCTGCAGATACCCAGACAGGCTTTTCATTTCTAGACATCTTGATTAATTTTTCAAGTGCCCAAGGCTTGGGGATGTCCCAAAACATCACTGCCCAGTGAACTTCTGTAAACTCACATCTTCGTTAGGGGCAATATAATCTATACATTGCACACTCATTTACCCTAAGCCCATCATTGTTGTTTGGTGGGAGCTGTTTAGAGCCCCTGAAACTCTGAGCTATTTTAATGACCCATTTAAAGGTTCTGCTTCTCTCTGCAAACAAAAGAATTAATTTAGCTCTAACTGCCAGCTAATCTGGGTCCTGTTTTAGATGTAAAGAACACACTGGTCAAGTCATAGGCATACTCTTTCCTCATTTCTCTATAGCATTGCCTATTTGAAAAGAAGCAATGAGACACCACTTTCACGTATGCTGTTAAGTAGTAGAAAGTGCTATGAGCTTTGCTTTCAGGACCTAGCCCTGATCATTTCTGTATTCTAGATGGGCACCTCAGCGAAGAAGTTAAAAGTGCCCAGGGCTGTCTGATGCTCAGATTCTACAACCCACCCAACCCCTGTGAGGTCAGATCCTTCCTCTGGTGCAACGCCCCTCTTCCCAACAATCAGTAATGAAGGATTCCTTGCTCCATTAGGAAATTTCTTAGGATGACCAGTTAGTCCTGCCCATATCTCCTTCTGTGAACTAGTCAAGCCCATAGAACACCTAGGATTTCCTGTTTGCCCACCCGTGCCCCTCATCCAAAATAATTGGCATTTGATGTGTGAATTTTGGTGCCAAGTCTCAGCCTGCTTGACCACAAGCTGTAAACTCTCGGGAAAGATTGGCCGCATGGTTGCACTGGGACCAGGGGAAGTTCTGAGGGTCTTGCATAGGTGCAACCCAGGGAAAAGACACTGGCCTCATGCCTGCAGATCCCCCGCCCCCATCTCATTCTGCAAAGAAGAAGATAGGGCTTGCGATCCCCTTTACTCACAGAGAGGACAAACAAGCAAGAGACAAGGAAAAAAGGCTGTGAAAGTGTCTTTCATTAACTACTTCCCCTAAACGTCTTTTTTTAAGTTAATTTTTAGGAATGCCTGAAGGCAAAACTGCTACACCCACTTCACTACCTTTTTATCTTCCAGTGACTCTTGCTGTCTGAAGTCACATATATTTTGATAAATAAAAAATGTCATCTTTCTGCCTGAGAGAAGAGTTTCTTGCATATCCTAGAACACTATCCAGGTAGGAAAGCCTCTGAAGTGGTCACCGTGACCCAAATTACAAAGGGGAAACAGAAGGAAGAAAAACTGCAGTTTCCCACTGAAGAGCACCCCTGTCTCCCTGGGGCAGAGCAGAGCCCCAGAGGGAGTCCTGGGTATTTCAGGGGTGAAGGAGAATAGGTGCAAGAGTTGGTGTAGGTGAGCTGCCGCTTCTTGAAATTCTGATGGGCCCAGTAAGGTTGTGTTGGAGTAAAACTGTGCACTTACGTTTGGTAACCCCCTCTTTTATTGGACTGGCAGCTGCCCAGAGTCTCCCATCCAGGCTCCACTTCCTGGCTGTGACCTCTCCTCAAGCCCAGCTTTCACAACTGGCTCAGGTAATCGGCAAGAGAAGGATAAGAATGCCCACTGTGTTGTGCCCACTGCGTGACCGACGGATGTACCGACATAGGCATTTAAGGGAGTTAAATGTCAGGATGAAGCCTTTGCTCTATCACACACCAGCCAGGACACTCTGCAGTTACTTAAACACAAAGAAGATATTCTCGTTTTTCTTACCTATAAAATAAAATGATAGCAATACCTACATCATTGGACTATTATAAGGATTAAAAGAGACAATACTAATGCTTAGTAGAGTGTCACTACTTCTTATACCCTCAGTAAATGTTAGCTACTATCATTATTTTCATTAAATGATTATGGTGTATTTTTTGTGATCTCTCTCAAGGGAATTGAAAAGGATTTTGAATCTTGCACCCAAAAGTACTGGATTTTAATGGTGGAATCGCCAACACCTTAAGAAGCCTATGGGGCTGGAGATTGAGTGTGTCTTTGTTTTTCAATCACCAAATTGTTCTGTCCATGTTTAAGAATGGATCCAGTGTATAACATGGATCTATTTATTAATTTCATCTTTAAAAACAGTGTCCAGTTTCGATGTGACTTCAGAATGTGGAGACCCAGAAAGCATAGCCTAGCTTCAACTCTGAGCAGCGTTAGCCTATAAACAAAGGCATTGAGGCATGTTAGGAAAGACAGGCTCCACATCTCAGGAAGGGGCACTGACTCATTCTTATGCAAGGAAGCCCTTTTCCCATTATTAATGAATATTTTTAATCCTGAACATATCACTCAGACTTAGTCATACATGACTGCACTCATTTTGTTTCAAAATTTAAAGAAATCATTTTGACTGAAGTTAATCCTTGTTTTTTTATTTTTTTTTTTTCCCCTGGAACAGAGGCAACTATGAAACTGCAGCCAGCACCATAACTGCACACAGATAAGTGCCAGACTTTTGGTTTGAGTCCATATATCTGTCCTGATCCCCTACCATGCATTCATGCCCTCCTTCCTTCCTTCATTCTCAGTACACATTTGGTTTAGGGAGAGCTGCTAAAAGAGGTAAGCATGACAAATTAGAAAAGAAAAACCTTGCAAAAGTACTTAAAAATTTAAATAACTCCAAATTTTAATAGAAAGAGGGGCATTATAAAAGTAATATCCAGATGGATTAAAACCATTTTTGACACAGAGGCCAAAAACAATAAGAAAGAAGAAAAACATATTGGATTATATTATAATTAAATTTTTTGTGCTCATAGATACAATGAGTGACAGCAAAACAGATGACAGATTGAGAAAAATGCGGATGACAACTAGGTTAATATTCATGGAGTTCCTATAAACCTGTTAGAAAAAATGATCTGTTCAAAGGGCGACACGAATATTGTTCTCAAAATATGTGCACCTACGTGATATGGGGGTTCTGGTTTTTCTAGGGAGTTTGATGAGAGGGTCTGCAGTGACGGTGTTGGTACGGGGATGAGGTGACGGGGAGGCAATGT
This sequence comes from Macrotus californicus, assembly GCA_007922815.1. Taxonomy (NCBI): domain Eukaryota; kingdom Metazoa; phylum Chordata; class Mammalia; order Chiroptera; family Phyllostomidae; genus Macrotus; species Macrotus californicus. The sequence continues at coordinate 27,078 of VMDR010005700.1, forward strand.
GAATGTCTGGGTGCTCAAGGGTCTGTCTCTCTTAATTTGCCTTCAAAATGGCCAATTTCTTCATTTTAAAGGAAATACTTCTTGTTTTGTTAACCTCCACTAAATCAGAAATCTCACCCACTGGGACCACTTATGATTTTTCCTATAGACCTGTAACCCTGTCCCACCGAGCTCTGAGTCTCAGGCTTCCCATGAAGAGAGGTAGGTGCCTGTCATCATCCTGTCAAGGACAGTCTCTCATGGGAAAATTTTCCTCCTCCTATACATGCACACTTTACTCTTTCTACCTGCCTGAAATAGGAATTTACTAGACTCACTTTTCAATCATTAACCCTTGTATGCTGATGCAGGGCACCCATTAATTACTCCAATCACACTGGGAATTCACCGGATCACCTGCTTGTTAAATACCATGGAGGAAATGAGTGCCCTGCTGGTGGAATTAAGAAAGCTACTTCACTTTAAATCCTGTGACACTTTTGGATGCTACCCAGGAATGCCAGGGTGAAGTGTTATGGAGGGAGCCTTCCTGCAGGCCAACAGAACTTAATATCGGAAACTGAAGGGCGGAAGAGAAAATGCCAGCATGTAAGAGGAGTATTAAAAATGATATGTAGGAGAGGCAAAAGCAAATTGCACAACTTTGGTCGGTGCTGAAAGGCTTGCCCTTCCCCAAATCTGACTCCTCTTACCCCATCACAAGTTCTAATCGCTCTCTGAGGGATGGTGACTTACGGCCAAGGAGCAGTGAACTGTCAATGCCGTCTGGGTTTTGGAAAACATAAAAATTCTCCTTGTATTTGTGTAGTCATCATTTTGCAATTTCCTGTGATCCCGGTTATTTATGAGCATTTTAGCATGGCTGGCACGGGGCTGAGGACAGCCCCAAGAAAAATGTGGTTACAGACCTTGATGCCTGCTGGTTAAAAACACACGGGACTCTTATGAACACACAGACAGTGCTTCTGGCCACTCACAGGGCTATTATCCAGACGTGCCCCTGCCTTACCTTGTGCATGTTGTTCTCAGATTACAGACTTTGCTGTCCTTTCTCTGACCGTGTAGGAAATATAAGAAAAAGGCAGAAAGAAAAGAAAAGTAGGAAACCAATTAGCAGCCTCAGAACAGCTCATGGCAGGCAAAGAAAGAACCATGTTTTGACCAGGGGGAGGAGGGGCCAGGAGGGCGGAGGTGGGGAGCTGAGCAGAGGAGAAGGGAATGGAGCGGGATGGGCAGCTCTGGTGGAACTGCCCGTGAAAGTGTCAGTGGATTTGTGGAGGGGGAGTGAGCCAATCATAGTAAATGTGGTTGTGTGAAACACTGCCACTTCCCACCCTACCCTTTGAAATGTATTTGAATTCTGTTTTGTTTTGTTTTTAATTTCCCATTTTACACTCACATCCGTCATGAAAAGAGTCAATTTTTTAAGTAAATCAATAGAAAACTAATTTTCATCAGGACTGTGAGACTAAGGTTTTAGTATTTATAGGGAGTGGCAGCAGCGGGCCGGGACTTATTTATGCATGTGGGACTCACACGCGGAGCTGGGGTTCTAGAACCCTGGCCTTCGCCCAGCACAGCCAGCAGCCACTGAGTGTGGTGCATCCCTGTGATGGGTTATAATTTTTAGGGTGGGCACTGTGTAAGTGGAGCTCCTCTTAGAGAGGGCAACTTACAAAGGAATATATAATATTTGGGGAAGGAGAAAGCAACAGAAGTTCTTAAGTGCTCATCATGTTCTGGATATCGCCCTAAACGCTGGAGATGAATGGCCATGAACAACAAGCAGACACAAGACTCGCTTTCCCGTGGCCCAGACTCTTGTGGGAGACGCAGCTGCTGGAAGTTGATGATAAGGCCATAAAGACACTGCAGCAGGGTGAGCAGATATGGACTGAGGAGGGTGATCGGGGAAGTCTAGTTGGACCAGGAGACAATGGAGCAGAGAATGGAGTAGATCAGGGGCACAGGCTGCTGGTACTCGAGAGAGCACCGCAGAGGCTTTCTCCCCATCTGAGTTCAGAACTAATTAAAGGGTATTAAGTGTGTGAGTCATCATCCTGGCTGGAAGGATGTGGCATTTTAAAATGGGATTCAACACTGCTCTAACAAAGGGACCACTGACAAAGTCACAGAACGGATTAAGGACAGCAAACAAGGCGTTGACGACCAAAGACTTGACAATAGTGGGAAGCCACTCTCTGTAGGTCTGCAGGGACTGAGAAGGGGAGCCCTTAGCAGAACTGGGCAAGAAAGAGGGCTGCTGGGTAGGAGCTGTGGCCGTCAATACAGGGGTGTAAACACTGCCAACTGGGAGCCTAGCAGGAAGGGAGCAGAGGTGCAGACGCCCATCCTCTCCTTTGTTTTACCCTTTCGTCTCATGCCTGTGTCTCCCATTTGTCTAGCCCAGTGATTTTCAAGCAGCATGCCACAGTAATTTTTTAAAACATGCAATGTTTGACTGTTTAGTCAGAGTGCTGACCTCTTTTCCCTTAGATTGTCAAATAAAAAATAACAAAGCCAACACAACACTAGCTGTCCAGTGTGAACGAATCAAAATTATACCGATTTTCTGTTAGACCAGCACAAAATATATTTTCGGTGTGCCAAAGAATTTTAGTAATTAGTTCGTGCGTGCCGTGAGGTGAAAAAGCTGAAAATCACTGGTCTAATCCAACTGGGAACCAGTAAGCAGGGGAGCCCTGAACAGAGAGCAAAGGTGAAAGTTAGAGAGTAGGTAAGAAGGACAAATGAAAAACATCCAGTACGAACAGGTAGTAAAGCATGCAGCGTTCAAAATACCACCTCTGATGCTTACAATACTGATAGCAAAGATTGTGTGCCTATAGGGATGCGGATTCTGATGGAGGGGAGAAAAGAGGGTCCTGATCATCGGACAGAAGGGAGCTAGTGCTGAAAGGGAGCGTTGAGGAGAAGTACAGAAAGAATGGGAACAGAAACCCAAAGCAAATGTCATTTTCTCCGCGCGCAGTGTGGTCTCCAGCTGGCTGAGGCGAGGGGATGGTGGATGGCGTGCGACACTCACTATAAGCTGTGTTATTTCCAGCTGCCTCTAAAGCCTTGGGGTTTATCTCTTATGGGCAGCGTGCTGTCTTGTTCTGCGATTGTAATAATAGCAGCAGAGATAAGCACTTTTTGAAAGAGATCGCTGTGGAGATGAATATATCGGATGGTTTCACAGCACCTTTCCCAGTTGCAACTTTCATGTTAACTGCTTTTTTAAATGCAGAACTTCCTTTATTTAAAACACACTGAGATATCCAGAGAGAGAGAGAGAGAGAGAGAGAGAGAGAGAGAGAGAGAGGAGATTGTTCTTACCTGCACTTTGATGTAAGTAATGAGTACATTTAATCTATTTCCATTGGCTAAAACAATTAAATTTTAAAAAGAAACTTAGTTGCCCCATATTCAATGGCCCTCTCTAATTAAACCATAGGGGCACAATTCAAGTTAGCACCCTAGCAATGACCTCAAACAGAACTCTTAAGGCTTCTTCCTATTGACTTGCATAAAAGTGTTTCAGCTAAGGGGTCACAAAACAGGACGCTCCTGGGAAGCACACGTGTTTCAGTGATTAAAGATGAATCCATACGATCCAGGTAGGCCCCCGATTCTCACTTTGCCAAAATGGGGTATTAACCCAGTCCTAGAAATTTACCAAATACTTACTGTGTATCAGGAAAAGAAAGTAAAGCTCAAGGAGTTTAATCCTATCCGACCTAATTAATAGTATCTAGGGACAAGAAGTTGGAGACTCCTAATCTTAGAATGATATCTTTTCACTGTGCTCAACTCCTTCAAATTTCACAATTTGTGAAATTTTGTCCATTCTTGATTAGATTAATGGAGTGCAGGCATTTGCCCACAGGGGCCCGTCAGGTTATATAAATGTGTCTCTCAAAGGATAAAAGGTAGGGACTGGCAGGTGTGGCAAGCTGAAAAGGACACGCCCCACATTTTAATATGCACACTCAATTTAAAATGCAAAATGAAGCAAAGGAAAAAAAAGGCACTTTGCTGGATAAAGCATGTCAGTGGCTGGATTCAGCCTGGGGTCTGCCAAAATTCACCCTGGAATTCAGGCCTCTTAGGAAATAATTCAGTTTCCCTATGGTAGTGCAGAATTCTAACAGAAAGCTTTCTCTCTCTCCGCCCCTCTCCTTTTCATATTCTCTCTCTTCCTTGTTAATTTGGATGACTTCATGTTTCTCTCCACTACATTTCTTTGTTGATATTAACAACTTTTAAGGATGATCCATTTTCAACATGTGTGCCCGCATACTGACAGAAAGGGAAAGCAGGCTTGATTACAAACATTTGCTTGGGGTTCCAGTGTTCTTCAAGTTTACAGTAAATTTGAGTATGTGGAAGAGTTGAGCCCAGGGGAAAATGTGCCACTTAGCGTCCCCCCTGAATTATAAAATCCAACAAAAATCTAATAGTACTGCCAAGTGCCAAATGTACAGGTTGATGCGTTCAACAGGATGTAGTGGGAACGTCAGGAAGAAAACCAAACCAAACCTTGTAGCTGAGACATAAACCCCAATGATTTCACACCCTGTACTTAGCCTGCCTGCACTACAGGGCTATGTCTGAGGAATACAGCTGAAGTATGGTACGGCTAAATTAACGTTTCTGAAATAATTTAACCTACATACGACTTTACAGCCAGCCTTGAAAGTTGTGGCCATTTTATATGTCTCGTGGAGTGATCAACTAAAACATGCAAAGAATCTAGTGTTCCTTAGACATCTCCTAATCTCCTATCATAAGAATAAAGAAATGAGCAACTTAGGCATATAGATAGTGTCTAAGGGACTAGTCTTCAAGTCATACAAGACACACACACACTCACCTGCAATGAATAAGATGGACTTGAAGATTTGCCTGGCTGGGGAACTCATTGGTGAGACAGACAAGAGGTATATTTACAAGAAGTCAGAGTCATATCACAGATCTCCTTAGATTTGATATTTCTATTCACCATGTACCTAATCAGAATCTTTCTTGAAGTCCAATCCATGCTCATTTTTCTTTACCTCAGTGATATGAAGTGAATAATGGTGGTATTATTAATAATGATTATTGATAATGGTACAGATAGTACCTTTATCCTCTCGAAGGGTTTTTTCAGTGCGTATCTCATTTGGCCATCTACATAAGCCTTGGGAAGATGGATAGCTTGTTTTGATTAGGGAAACAAAGGGGAAAAAAGAAAGAACAAAAAAGGAAAAAGAGAATTGCCTTTGTTTACACAGACGTGGTACCAAGTCCAGATGACCAAACCCCAAATTTAATACTCTATTTGCAGAGGAAACCAAAAATCGCATTACAAAGAATGTGCATCAAAAGAAGCATATACTTTCATAACCATCACTGATTTTAAAAAACACATATCAAAGCTCAAACCAAAAACTTTTATTTTATATATTTTTCATTCTAATTTACAGTAATCACCATGCACTGGAAAGTCAGAGCATTGCCCCCATCTCTCCAGCAGCCCTACTCTAGCCCAGGAACAAGTGCACTGTTTATTCTGGAAATCTCCACCCCAACCCAATTGTGTATCACTCGTTGCTTACTATGTCTCATTGGGTTTACACAATCTGTATGTATGGAGGAGAGAAGGTTGCCAACTAGAAAAATCCCTTGACCCCTATCCTTGTTTCTGGAATCTAATACAACACTTTCTCAAACCATCTAAGATGGTGAGAGGTGGGAATAGGCGGGAGGGTCCATATAACGCCAATAACTAGCCCTGTCCAAACTCTGTTACAGGGTTGAGGTAGGGACTTACTGAGATATGTGTGTAAAATTACATTATAAATTTCAATGTAGAAAGAATTATAGAAAATCCATATTCCTAGCTCTCTCCCCCAGGAAAGGAGAGAATTCTGATTTCTAAATAATATAATATAATCAAAAGGAACATCACCACTCTTAGAGGAAAAATAAAACTAGTTTTAAAGACACAAAGAGTTAAATTCTCCATGTGATGAGATTCTTTCCTTCTTTCTCATGTTATTGAAAGGGGCAATATAAAAATAATGCTAATGGAGTGACTATATTTTAATCAAACCTGATGTACTCTCAGAAAAACTAATGTTTGCATGTTGAGCAAATTAAAATCAGCCTGCTTTTTCTGACGTGGAGACAGAACTGATATTGTAACCCCTGCCCCAACCTCATGTATAGAAACCTCAAGAATATAGAGCCTAATTTCATATCTTCCAAATCTCTTCATTAATAGTTTGGCAAAATTTGAGACCAAGTTTATAAGAAACAAGAAGGCATCTAGGGACCAGCTCTCTCCCCTCCTGTGAGAAGATGTGAAATTTTTAAAAAGAAGATTGTGTAAATTTGAAAGAAAGGTCCATGTGCAAAAGGAAAACAGAGGCAGAGTGAAATTGAAAGAGGGGGAGAGACAGAGACAAAGATACTATCCAAAGAAGAATAAACCCACATGGCTTTCTGCAGTCATAGGTAATTGCTTAATAGGCAGCCTGAGGAAGGCTTAATTTCCTGATTCTACCAGTAATTCTTCTACAAGCTACCAGGGAGTTTCGTGAGACAGCAGAGGAAGGTACTCTCACAATAAGGTTACATATCTAAAGATAAGTAATCAGTTCTGTTTTTATTAACAGCTCTAAAGATGAAGTTGTAATTTGAGAGCAGCAATGAGAGATTTGCTTGGAAACTGAGTCATTATTGGTGATAGTAATTTGGTAGGTTCACATTCATGTTCCATATTCAACAGATCCAAAATCTGGATGCATCCAGCGAGTATCCAGCTCTTAGGACTACCACCCATTATTTTTACCAAAGGACAACATGGAAAACAGTTCTGAACTATATCCTTTCAGGGACAGTCAGAATAAAGAGATTTATGTGCACTGAAGCATACAGTTTACACCGACCAGGGTGTGAGGAGTAGGAGCTAACACTGAGTATGCTAGACACGGGGCTAAGATGTTTCCACGCATTCATTTATCTTTCACACATGGCTTATGTGGGGGCTCAATTTTATCCTCATTTTAAACACAGGTAAATGAGGTACAAACAGGTTAGCTCACTTGCAGAAGGAAACACATCTCATAAGTAAATAAGTCTGGATTAACATATATAGTCTGGCTACCTAAGTATTCTTCATGCACACTGATCTACTGACGGCAGAACTGAGCCTTCACCTGACAAAGGAAACCTGGAGCTCCACAGCATCACACATTTCCTAGGTGGGTCATGCAGAGCCAGCACAATGACATGTGTATCACTGTTCATTGAACCTGTGCTCATCAGCCATCACTGCCCAGCAGAACAGGGAGTCTGGTTCCCATGTTTGTCTTTGTTTTCCCAACACCTCACACAGGTAGGCCTTCTGTAACTATTTGTAATTATGGAGCTGATGAATCGGTAATGCCACTGAATGAATCAGATCTCTAAGCAGCTGGAGTTTACCTAAAGCGATCCCCTGAAGTAGTGATAGAAAAGGGGTTTTCAAACCCCTTAACCACCCATATAATTTTATGTAGAATGTCATAAAAAAAGATAACTTGCCATAATTTTTTCTTTTTTTGTTCCATAATTTTATTCTAAATTTTCTAGAATGATCTCATTGTCCCCATTATCACTCAGCACAAGGAAGCCACAGAGCTCTCCTGATTGCTTTGTTTTGTTTTTCTTCAGACTGTGATATGCCTATTGACTTGGAGACTAGCAAGGTTTCCATAGGTAATCTTTTGCAAGAGTTGCATTTGCATGTCATCCACATAGGGATCCATTTAGAATCATCATGAATCGATTTGCTAGGGCTTACGTTTTTCAGACTTTGGAATTATATCCTAGGAAAACAGAAAACACATTCTCTCCTGCTGTATAAAATATGCAGGAGACTACTTTGGGTTACAATGCTCTTTTGCATTAGCACAGATGCTGGAAAGCAAATTCTCAGCTGCTCAGTCGCACTCGGAAGGTGTGCTACACTAATAACTGTGTATGGGGGAGCATTGCCAACTCACAATATAACAAGTTAAACTGCGTGTTGTATTAGCATTATTCTTATTGCTAATGTAATGTCTATCCACGAAGGCAGCATTGTTAGATTGTTAGTACTGTAGATTGTAATGACAAAAGGAATTAGATGGGTTTTCTATGTTAAATCAATCATTAAGCAGTGCTATAATTATTTGCTGTTGGGAACGCTCTTTTTTCTATTGTAAAATTGACACAGTCTGTGAACGTAATTGCTGTGTTTTCATCCTAGGGCCCTTTAAGATTAGAGTCTGGGAGGAAGATGTGGCACTTCTAATCCTTCTGACATTTCAGAGGGACTATCCTGGCAGGAACGATATCACATTGCTGTGTAATTAATCAGTGCATTTTCCTGTGGTCTGTGAAGCCCGCGTTTCCCTCTGCATCTGAGAGACAGAAAGGTGGCATAGACGCGCCTTCTGCGGCTTTAATTACAATGTGATGTTGAGTCCAATTATATTCTTGGACTATTTGACCTTTTCGGGTTGTATATATTCAGACCATTTCACTGATACTGGGGTGGAAAATTTTAGGCATCAATGTATGTCGGTTTGAGATCATTGGGTACCTGTTTCTCTCATTTCCCTGGGTATAAAAAGTCTTAGAGAGTATAGCCGGTAATGATGACACTAAATTAAAAAACAAAAACCTTTATTGGCTGAAATGGTATCCCTTCATCTTACAGATGACAAGGCCAGCATAGCCGGAACCTTTGTTAAGGTATAACATCTCTCCCTGTCTCTCCCTCCAACCTAAGTGTATTTATTTCTCTGTGTCTCTCTCTGAAGTAAATGTAAAGAACCTGTGTCCTGTGCACCTATGTTTGGATTTAAAAGAAAATAATCTGTTTTCACTGTGGACAATTTACTGTATCTAAATGACTCTTTCAGCTACGTAATTAGATTAATTAAGCACCTGAGACAGGTTCACAGAACTACGTGTGGTTTCAGCCTTGCATGGAATTATTATTAATATTAATATCAATAAAAATGGGAGAAGACTTGCCCTGGCTAGGTGGCTCGGTTGGTTGGAGCATTTCCCCATATACCAAAAGGTTGAGGGTTCGATCCTCTGTTGGGGCACATATGGGGGGCAACTGACTGATGTTTCTCTTTCTCTTTCTCTCCCTTCCTCTCTCTCTAAAGTCAATTAAAATATATATTTGGATGAGGATAAAAAAATGAGAGAGGACTTTGGAGGGCAAAAGAGTAGGTACTAGGGGAGATGCATGAGAGGAAGACACAATTTCTGCTCCTCCCAAAAAATAATACATAGGAACACAGAGCAATAGTTCAGAAGAATATGTGATAGGCATATAGTAGTTGTACACATATCAATTCAGATTAGAATGGAATAACATGTGGGGGGTTTTCAGAGATGTTTTCCTGGAAGGAGTGAGATCTTGACCTTAAACTTATTTGGTAGAAAATGAGAAACTAATGGAAGTTTTTAAGCAGAGGCAATCTATGCTGGAAGTGGTGATTTAGTGAGTTTAACTTGAAGTTGATGATGACCAGGGGGTAGAAGAAAGCATAAATGGTGACTTCAGGAAGGTTGCCTTCTTGGTATATGGGGCTATGTGATCATGAACTTAGCTGAGTCTGAAATAATAAAACTTAGTACTGATTGGGAACTCAGGGCAAGTTCTCCAAGCAGACACAGAAAGCACACTGAGTACCTGTTGTTAAAGAACTACTCAAAACATTAACTCTCCATGGTTTACATGTGTAAACTATACACAAATGGTGTATGTAAATATTGTGTGTATGGGCATGTATGGGTCAGATACTACACAAGTTTTTATGTGTTTCATTTTATTCTTCCAACTCTGTGAAGTGGTTAATATTAACTCCATTTTCTAGATGTGGATAAGAAAAGCCAGTTGCTCAAGTTAAAGAAATCAAACAAAACTGAACCAAACAGAACGGCAGGGATGGCTCTCAAAACCTAGGCTTTCTGAGTCCATGAATCATATTCTTTCTACTCATAGTTTCCAATTTCCAAGTCAGGAAAGGTAAATTTATTAAGTCTCTCTATGCAAATGTGAAATTTTCATTGTTAGTTATTTTTCAAATCTGTACTAATGAGAGATCGGGAAGTAAAAATATGGGCTTAATTGCAGTTTGCAGGGTGTAAACGCACTGTGACTGCAAAGGGTTCTTGTCTGTGACAGGTGCTACTTAATGATTCATCATCTATTAAGGCAAGGCCGTGGAAAAATACAATAAGGCTGTGATTTTCAGGAATCATAATTCAATTTTTCAAGGAAACAGAATAGATAGCATGGAGACTATGAAAAATTAAGAAAATATTTATGACTCTTTATTTGGTTGGCTTTTATTTATTTGGCTGTTTTTCACTTTGCTGTTTTCTTCCTTAACCTTCTCACAGTCAGGGATTTTCCGAGTATATGCATCCCCACGCCCACCACAGGACTGGTCTTCCTAAGTGCGGGTCTCTGATGCCACTGCACCATATTCCTTCCTGCCTCTCCTTAGCTCTCTTTTCTTTAAGGCCCCTGCTTTCCTCAGCTCTCTTGTCTACTTCATATCTCAGCCTGCCACAGCCATCTTCCTACCTGCATTCCCTGCCCATCCAGGGAGACAGTCAGGAGTCTCAGAGTCCCCCATTGTGCTGTTCAGGAGAGAGCCATCGTCACTGTAAGGTCACCCTACAGATTAATAGACAAAGACCCCTGAACTCACAAATTATCCCTCAGATCCAGTTCAGCCTTACCCTGCAGTGTCCTGCCTTTGAGAATGGCTCTCCTGACCCTAACTGCCCAGGTCTGAAGCCCTCCATGGTCTTTTCTTGGATTGACCTGCTTCAGCTCATATGTAAGGATCTGATTCTGTAAAAAACTGTGCTCTGTATTTTTTCCCAAACCCTTTTCCTGGGGAGAAAGTCTCTCATAAAACTCCTCACTGGCACAATGGGAAGGACACCATGCACCACATGCCCATGTGAATTCCCATCCGAGGGCTGCATGAGGAAGAGATATTGACCCTGAGACTTTTTTCTGGTTTTACCAAGAGGGCCACCAAGGGACAAAAGCAAGGAAATAAATATATATATTCCACAATATCTTTTACATGATTTCAAATTACATGAAATAAAACACTAGTCTACACTTTCACAAGAACAATTATAAACCAAGCAATCCCCATTAACTGTGATGAAGTTGTTGCAGTTCACCTCCGGTGAAGGGACAAAGAGGGCTGAGAATGGGTAATGGTGGTAAAAGTCAGTCTATCAATCAAGAGATAACTCTGGTGGCCAGTGGTGACAATGTACCCTTATGTGGTAGTAGAACTGAGTTGAGCCTCTGACTTCTGAAATAGCAAAAGGGAAAAAAATGGATAGTGATGGTTTGTGATTGTATTTTCTTCTAAATTTTAATTTACCTTTCAATTCTAATTCACCATTTAAAGCAGGTAAATTCATTCTGCAAATATAATCAAGGGATGTTCATATTGCATTAATAGATTGCTTTAGTTTTGTACTTCTCACAACTTAATTATTTAGAGCCCAATTCCCTTATTCAACATTAGCATATTAAGGCAAAATCTAATTTGCAGTAAGCAGCTTGAGGCCACAGAACCACAGAAAAGAGTAAATGAAGGCAAGTGAATCTGTTGATTTTTTTTTTAATTTCATCAATGCATCCAGTAGTGGATGGATATATTCTTCGCTTGCATCTTTTAGTATTTTAATTCAGTAAAATAATGTGGATATTTTGGCAGGTTTGCTTGCATTTTAAGATTGTATTAGTTTCCCTGCTGAATAGGAGCCAATGTCTGTCATTGGGCTAAAAATAAATAAGATAAGGGATAAAAAGGAGAAAGGAAATCAGGCAAGTGAAAATAGTGAGCAAAACTTTGTCCTACAGAATATGACTGGCAAATGTTTAATCATTTTACACTTGAATCATTTACACTTCTAGGCTGTTTATTACCTAGCAGTATTGAGAGTGTCAACCCACCCATCCCCTGTACTGCCCAAACTGCTGTATGGTCTACCTCAGGATGTATTCCAAGACCAAGATGGGGACTGTTGAATTAAGTAAATGGTAAATTGATATAAATTAGAAAATATCTCCCAGAACACCTATTATGGGCCCAGTCATTTGCTAGGCACTATAGTTGCTAAGACTTGGAAGTGTCAAAAGGCCCTCCCGCTAGTGTTCCTGGTGTTTAGATATGTACTGTCTTCCACACATTGAACAGTTTACACATCAATGTGTGAATGTAAAGTCGAGAATGACCTTCTGTCTTTACACAAAGGTCTGGAAGTGCTAGAGAGCTAAGAGCTAATATTAAGAGGTCAGGAAGTCAGCGTTCAGGCAAAGTTTGCTCACACCTGCTAGGTAAGTAGAGAGTGTGGATAAAGCCATGGCTAGACAGAAAGAATGGAAAACACTTTGCGTTTGAATTTGGAGGGAGGGGTGTAGAGGAGAGATCAGCCTGAAACACTCTCAAACACTTTATGATGCCATGTAAGTTTGCCCATTAAAAAGATAACACCCACCTACCATGATTGTCTCCTCTTAGAGTGAGGCCTGGGCTCTGGTTTAAAGCTCCAGTGATGGGTAATTCAGCGGAAGCTGCCTTTGGCAATCTGCAAAGAGCTGTCTGAGGATACCACGATGCTATTTTTTAATGATAGTATTTGTCTTCAAAGAGAAGAGAGGAGTCATGGTGAAATTTCACAAGTTCATGCCTTCGACCGACCGACTCATCCACTACGTCCAGTCTCTAGCCTCCTCTAACTCACTTTAATTGACAAAGAAATCCAGATTTTGAGTGACCCTAAAACAGATCGTTAATGGAAAGACTGGGAGAGAGACTGGAATACGAAAGCAGCTTTTATATGCCTATTACAAGAAAGTTTACAATCAGCAAGTACTATGTTTAGATGAGCCTATTACATGTTTTAAAAAGTGGCCATGGCAGCTCTTGCAAATAGTTCACTAAATTCATAAAACACAACTCTATCTAGGCTTCGAAAGCATATGCTCTTTCATTGTCTTTACTGTGGAACACCAGAAACGGTAATAGATTTGGAGACAGACTGCCATTGCTTTAAATCTCTCCTCTCCTCTGTCATTTATTATCTGTGTAACCTTGGACATATCTATTCAATTCTTTGAATTTCAGCATACTTATCTGCTACAGGGTTGCCATGTTTGTTAAATGCAGTCTGTACTTCACTGTTCAGCACTTGGACTCAGATAGAGCGACTCCTCAACAAGTGTTGGTTACTTTCATTATTGCCATTATAGTTACTATTATTTTTACATTTAGCAAACACTGTTGCCATTACTCTTGTCTTCCTTGAAGGCTAGACCCCATTTTTCTGGAAACATCAACCCTCCCTGGTGAAACTCAGAGAAATCCTGATAATTTAAGCAATTTGTGGTAGTCCCAGCGACTTTGCCAGGGACTAAGTTAGCGACTGCATGTGGCCCGTGAAGCAGTGAGGGGAGGTCTACTGGGGAGCTTTTTTGAGTGGTTCTTTTACTCCTGCAAAGGGACCCGAGGAAGAAACAGTTCATCTTGTCTTTCACATTGTATTCTTGGAGGCGATACTTAGGACTGAGATTGCTGTGTGTGACCATAAAAGACACTGGACAATACCAAAGGCAACATGTAAAAAACAGAAACATGTAAAAGATAGAAGTAACACAATTTACATGTTAACGTGAAGTCAGTCAATTAACCTAGTAATAGAGCTGAGTACTTACTATTATTAAGAAACTTGTTTTTCTTCCTTTTAAATGCTAATTTAAAGCATACTTTGTGCTTTCTGCATTCTCAAACATCCTAAATGATACATTATTAAATAAATTTATTGTTTCTCCTGGCTCCATCCCTCCCATATATAAATACATACAAAGACATACATGCATACATACATAAATACATTCACACATATGCACAAAGATCAGTGCTGACACACAGGAAGGCCAATCCTTTGTCTGAATGTATTAAATTGTCAAAATATTGAATAAAAATTCAACTTCTTAAACGACTTTATTCACTTATTTTTAAAGAGGGGAAGGGAGGGGGAGAGGGAGAGAAACATCCAAGTGAGAGAGAGAGACATCGCTCGATCGCCTCCCCCCACATGCTCAGACAGGAACCAAACCTGCAACTCAGACATGTTCTCTGAATGGGAATCGAACCAGCGACTCCCAGCCTTGAGGAATGACATGCAACCAACCGAGCCACTCCGGTCAGGGTTCAGTTTTATTGTATTTGGCTGCTGCAATTGACTGAGAGCCGGCTGTGGTGAATGATCATGGGTGGCACAAAGATAAATAAGACAGCCTTTCATCTCGAACGACTTACAGTCAAACACAGAGAACAAGCACACAAACAGCTGTCCTCTAAGGCTGGGTCTAGTATGTATCTCAGAGACGTGTGAGGGTGAGAACGGAGAGAGCGTAAGAAGTGGGTCATGATCTGGCAGTGCAAGGACCCACCTGTATTACAATCAATATACACTCTGATGTTCCATTTATTAGGCATTATAATTAGTGCCTTTAGTCTTATAGAAGTATTGCCCCTTCTAAGGGACGGTCGCCAACATCTAATTCATATTTTCTCTCTGATGTTTATCTTTCTCCCAACCCATTTAATATTTATCAAGTTCAGAACAGAAATACTGGCTCTTACCTCCATGAATTCTTCCTACATCTATTGTTCATGATGTAGATTGAGTTTTGAGCTTCAGAAGCCTCTTTTGCCCACTTTCAGTTATGAAAATCTTTTTTATCCTTCCCTGTCCTATGGTGGCTTCCCATCCCCGATGCAGAAAACCTAGATGAATACCACAAGAAATGGAATAGGGGTGGGAAGGATTATGAGGACACAAGGAATTTCGTAGGCTAAAAACACATAGGATGCTGAAAAATTCTGTCTTTGCACATGTGAAAAGGTGCTAAGATGTAGGAACCAGGGACAGAGGAAGCCACCCTGGAGGAATTGTGTTGAGTAGATTCTTGAATGAAGACTGGCCAAAGAAGAAGACACAGGCTCTTCTCGAAAGAATGGATAGACACGCAGATGAGTGCAAATTTCCTGTGATGACTGGGGGAGAGTCGGTGGTGTGCAGGCTCATTCTGGCTGACTTTTTCAAAAAGAGTCGCTGAGTGGAACACAGACTTGCTGTGTGCCATAACGCTATGGCGCAACAACGCATGCCGGTGAACGCTTGGGCTGTTGGTGTGGCAGGATCTGGGCTAGATTCTCCTACACAAACCAAGGTCTGCTGAGACCATCCCGAAGTCCTAAGCAGAACGTATTAATAAGAGAGTAGGAATGAGTGATAAATAGGATTGGAATGGTACAGAAAACACCTAAGAAGGTGGGATGAAGCCTAAGGTACTTTAATTTGAACCAATAAGTGATCTGTCCTCTAGTAAATCTACCTGTGTACATCAGCTTTCCCAGACTCATCTGTTGGTGAGCCTACTTTTTCAGGGTTTTTGAATGCAGCTGTTCTCTCCTCAACTGTTTTCACTTCAAGATTGAGACTCCCTACAAACACGTTCCAGTTCTCTCCCAGGCTGCCACAGCTCTTTAAGTAGACATTTGAAGGACTGTCAGAATCAAGAGACAGAAAGCAGAAAGGGCAGACAAGGAAGCAGAAGGCAGTGCAAAAAAAAAAATTAAAAAAGGAAGTGCTGTGGTCGCTGCCATTGTGCCAATTTCATGCTTTCACACCTTTGAATGAGTGTTCAAAGTGTTTCATTTTGGGAGCCTCAGACAGCGGAGCACTGATTGCAATGGCTTCAGGCATTTCAGGGCACAGCTGGCCACTCGGCCACCCCTGTGTCCACGGCAGTTTTCTAAAAATAAGGGAAATAAAATATAGGTTATTTTCAGCTCTGATAGGTGAACCTCACTGTGAACAACTGCAGGATCAGTATTATTTTTCCCCCTTTCTTTCATTTCCTTTTTTTTTCAAACACAGCCCAAGCCGCATCATCTTGGAGGAATATGATTCGTCTTTCACATAGTATAGAAGATAGAGCAAAAAAAGAGAGATGCTATTTAATATAAATAATAAATTCTGAGCCTTGGTTATCCCAGTGTTCTAACAAGTCCCAAATTCTGTCTTAAAGAAAGAAGCAAAAGTAAAAAAGAAGAGCTGAAGGAGGGGCAGACAAGCATTCTAACATTAGCTGTTGATATGTTACTAAAAAACAAAAACAAACAAAAAAAGTTTTCAATGAGTGATTCTATATGAAATCAAAATTTTATTAAATGTATTTCAATGTTTAGCCATATTACCATTTAGAATAATGAGTGTGGTAAATAATGTCCCCAAAGTGTTTCTTGTTTTATGCTCTCCACCTGAGAGCTAGATGTCATCAGACCTGGGTTCTACACTTAGTTCTGATATTTACTGGTTACTCTACTGGTTTGACACTTAGCAAGTCACTTTATTTCTATAGGACCACAATTTAGTCATCTGTATTATGAAGATTAACATATCTGTTTTCAGAGTTAGACCTCTGGCCAAGATGGAGGCATAAGTAGATATACTTTGCCTCCTCGCCCAGCCAAAAGAAGGACAATAACAAATTTAGAAACAAAATATAACCAGAACTACCAGAAAATTGAACTGTATGAAGGTCCGACAACCAATGAGTTAAAGAAGACACATTCATTCAGACCGATAGAAGGGGTGGAGTCAGAAAACTCGGCAGAGAGGATGACAAGCAAGGCAGAGCTGAAGGACTCAGCGGGCAAGGCAGTGGCTGTCAGACTGGGTGTTCCCACATTTGCATGCAGATAAACCAGGAGGAACAAGTGGGGAGTAAGACAGCCCACACAACCTAGGGTTCCAGCAGGGGGAAATAAAGCCTCAAAACCTCTAGCTGTAAAATCTGTGGGGGTTACGGTGGCAGGAGAAACTCCCAGCCTCACAGGAGAGTTTGTTGGAGAGGCCCACAGGGTCCTAGAATGTACACAAAACCACCCACCCGGGAATCAGCACCAGAAGGGCCCAATTTGCTTGTGAGTAGTGAAGGAAGTGACTGAAAGCAGGCAGAGAGCTGAACAAGAGCTAGTATTCCTTCTTGGACCCTCCTCCACATACAGCTCCACAGCGTAGTGACCTAGTTTGCCCCACGCTGGTGAATACCTAAGGCTCCACCCCTTACAACATAAAAGGTGTGCCAAGACAAAAAAGATATGGCCCAAATGAAAGAACAGATCAAAGCTTCAAAAAATAGAACTAAGTGATGAAGAGATAGCTAATCTATCAAAGGCAGAGTTCAAAACACTGGTAATCAGGATGCTCACAGAAATGGTTGAGTATGGTTGCAAAATAGAGGAAAAAGTGAAGGCTATGCAAAGTGAAATAAAGAAAACTACACAGGGAACCAACAGTGAAGGGAAGGAAAGATAAAGAGAGAATCTTAAAAGCAGCAAGAGGAAAGGAGAGAGTTACCTACAAAGGAGTTCCCATAAGACGATCCGCTTATTTCTCAAAAGAAACCTTGCAGGAAAGAAAGGGCTGGAAAGAAGTATTCTAAGTCGTGAAAGGCAAGGACCTACATCCAAGATTACTCTACCCAGCAAAGCTATCATTTAGAATGGAAGGGTAGATAAAGTACTTCCCAGATAAGGTCAAGTTAAAGGAGTTCATCATCACCCAGCCCTTATTATATGAAACATTAAAGGAACTTATCTAAGAAAAAGAAGATGATCAAATATATGAACAGTAAAATGACAACAAACTCACAACTATCAACAATTGAACCTAAGAAAAAATAAAAACAAAAACAAACTAAGCAAACAACTAGAATAGAAACAGAATCACAGAAATGGAGATCACATGGAGGGATATCAATGGGAAAAGGGAAAAGAAAGAATGGGGGAAAAGGTACAGGGAATAAGAAGCATAATTGGTAAGTAGAAAATAGACAGGGGGAGGTTAAGAATAGTATGTGAAATGGAGAAGCCAAAGAACTTATATGTATGACCCATGAACATTTACTAAGTCAGGGAGAATGCTGGTGGGAGGGGTGGTGGAGGGCAGAGGGGTATAAAGGGGAGAAAAAAATGGGACCACCATAATAGCATAATCAATAAAATATACTTAAAAATAAATAAAGAAGTAAAAGATAAAGCAAAAAAATAATGTTTTAATTATAGTATAAAGTAACAGAATTAGTTAAAACTTGAGGAACTTTAGAGATCATTTAGTTATAATTTATTTTATTTTACAAATGAGAAAGTTACCCAGCCACCCAATTAATTGGTGGAATATTTTTAATGAGAGCACCCAGCTGTCCTAATTGCTGACATGTGTATTTTACACATTATTATTATCATCATTTCTTTGCTTCACATAAATCTTCCATTGCTGTAAATCTAGTCCACTCATCCCTACTCCAACCATCAATATCACAACCCTTCTAATATATTTCCCCACAATTGGCCACCTTTTTTGAAATCCCTCATGTATGTCAGTAACATCCTCTTCACTTCATGAGCAAACTAAGGACAAACTCATCTTGGCAGCCTTCCCTGACTGCCCTTGCAAACACGGTGCCTTTTCCTTTAAGAACTGCACAGCACCTAACAAATTTATCACTTAAGTCATCCATCTACAAATCAGTAAAAAATACATGCAGCAGCTTATGCATGACAGAGGAGCTTGACCCACAGCTACATCTTTGTGTTCTCAGTAACTACAACTGCGTCTTGAGCTATAATTTTCTAATATGCAAAAGCAGAATAATAATAGTACCTATATTATCAAACTTTTGTCATATTAATTTTATAAATACATATCAACCCAGAACAGTGTTTGACACAGTGTATATTAATTGTTGTTATTAATGATGATGATATTGATGATGATTTGAGAAGGTAAAAAATTGTCACTGGAAGAGTGCTGGCCACTTAAGTCCCCAAACACCAGCTCTAATAGGGACATACTGGGAGGTAAAGAAGTAACTAAGCACCTCTTCGTCCTTCTTTAAAGAGTATTTCTTTTCTTAGTTCCCTGAATGCTTGAGATTGCCTAAATTTCTTTGAGCCAAACTGAAAATACAATAGGATATATACTTTTAGAGCAATTAAGCTTTCACTGCTTTGCCTTAGGGTTCTGATTTCTTATACCTTTGGTTAGTAGGTAATAAGAGTTGAAGATCAGTGACGTTTATGGATCTTTTTGAAAGTACTTGATCCTCATAAATTTTAAAGACTTCTACATGCATAGATAGAGGGGGAGTATAGGCTTTCTTTATACCTGAGGAGACATGGGTACCAGAAATATCTTTCTTTACACCTAAAGTTGCAGAAAACTTTGGACCCTAAATTATTGATAGTAGGCACAAATCATATGTTTTGCTATGATGAGGGAACCGACTAATGAGAGGCAGCATAAAAAGTACTCTCCAACTGCAGCTCAGGATGTTAGAATTTTGTCACAACTCTACTTCTGAGTATGTGACAAACTGTTCCTTTTTTCCGAGGTAAAGTTTCCTCATATGCTATCTTTTGAAGTCTAACTTGACTTAGTTTCCTTTAGGTTTAAAATTCTGCAAAAACGATACCTTTGGATGAAATTTAATAGACTGATTTTAGGCACAATTTGGACCAACTTTGTGCTGCTAAACACAATATGTTTTTCCAGTGATGGACCAATGTTTTTGTAGCATTAAGTCCATGCCTGGAATTGTAAGTTCTGTGATATCAGATTTTATAATTAAAAAAAAAGGCGGAAGGCCGTATCATCTTACTGTCCTCACTGTGTATCTGTAAGGCAGGACAAAGTGCTCTTTGAGGCCTAGAGCCGGTTAAACAACGAAGGCTTCAACGCAATGTGACTGGGCATGTGCAGGGACCTTAGAAACTACTGACTGTACGTTCAGGTGGCAGGAGAACAAAGTCTTTTCCCAATGGTGTCTTGTTTGACAGATAAGACTTCAATGATTTTAAGGATACCTAGTCCTCAGCTCCTCTCCCTTTCTTTATATTGCAAGTAGACCTCGTAGCTGTAAGCTGGTTTAGAGCAAGGTAGTCAAACTCATTTTCCCTGGGGGCCACATCAGCCTCGGGTTGCCTTCAAAAAGCCGAATGTATTTCAACTCCTTAACAGTTAAGGTGTAGTTACATTTGTACAGTCCTAAAAATTATTTCAGCCCTTTGAAGGCAACCGCGAGGCTGATGTGGCCCCCGGTGAAAATGAGTTTGATGCCCCTGGTTTAGAGCCTTGATGTAGAATAGCTTAATGATTTTTAAAAAAAGAATGTATTTATTTATTTTTAGAGGAAGGGAAAGGGAGGGAGAAAGACAGGGAGAGAATCATTGATGTGCAAGGGATACATAGATCGGTTGCCTCTTGCACACCCTCAACTGGGGACCTGGCCTGCAACACAGGCATGTGCCCTGACTGGGAACTGAACCCGTGACTTTTCGGTTCACAAGCTGGCATTCAATCCACTGAGCTACACGAGCTAGGGCAGTTTAATGATTTTTTTAAATTATATTATAATAGGGTCATTTGAAAAATTGGTCTATTGGTTAACATAATTTTGTATTTTTTGGAAATGGTTATTGATTTCTGCATAGATTCACTCAATACCTACAATTCTTCAGCTGTAACTTTAAAAATAAGTTATCACTTTATAGTTATAAATTTATATATACTATTAAATACCTTTTCAATATACTCTAGAAACTTTAAAGATAAGTATTTCCTTTTTATATGTATGTTCTCTAAGATGTACCACAATATCTGATACATAAAGTAACAATTATATGTTCCAATTAGCCTGAAAAAGTACTGGGTTATGCCCATGATCCTAGCATAATTATAACTAGCATCCCCTTTCACACATAAAAGAGTTCTGGTTAGGTGATAAATTATTTGGTCAATATATATATATATATATATATATATATATATATATATATATATACACACACATTCCCCATAATACATGTAAATGATGAATGCCTAGAGGAAGACCCCTCCTTGGCTGACTTCTGTGTCAATATTCATTTTCTATTTTAAAAGGTTATCATGGATCTCCTGGGAGCAGAGGGCATGTGATGGGAGCAACCAGGAAAATTACCTCAGGAGCTATAAAGATGTAGAATTGGATGTGGACTTGGAAGCCTTTTAATTTTCTATTCAAAGCAGTGATTCTCCTATAGGTTTCCAAAGGTGACCATATAGCCTTAGTTTTATTTTTATAGGGATCTAGTATATTTGCGTGTGTGTGCCAGGCTTTGTCCTATGTGCTATAAAGCAGCGGCGAACAGATGTGGTGCTTTCATAAAACACAGAACTTACTGAAGAACTTTTGACAGTATGCAAAAATAACACCTAAACATATAACAGCATTATGATACTTGCTAGGAAAGTGTCAAGGTGCTACAAGATCAAATATCAAGGTCCTAATATAGAAGAAAGTACCAAAGGGTCATTGCAGGCCTCTCAGGGGAAGAAGCACTGCTGTTTGGACTTGAATGATCAACAGGAAAACGTTTGCAAGGCGTGTGGAGGCAGAGCATTCCTGGGTGAAGGAACAGCATGTAGTGAAGTTCTGAAGTGGAGAAGAGCTTTGAGATTTTAAGAAACTGAAGGGTGGCTCACGAACAGTGGTGGAGATGAAGGTTGGTACAAAGTGCTCTTGGAATGGAAGTCAAAGCCAACTCATGTATATCTGGGACCACAACTATTTCTTGTCGCAGCCCATCTTCTAATTTTGCTTTAATCCTGGTCGATAGGCCCAGAAGTTATGACAGAGGAATAATACTCATATATACAGTTACAGACTTTGTCTACCTTCAATGTTTTCTTAACATTAAATATTCATTCATTCAAGTGGGGGTGGGGTAAAAGAGGAGAATGAAGAGGAAGGCCAGATTTATTATTTCAAAGAAAACCACTCCCATCCTGGGACTATCTACTCGTTCCTTGATTTTCTTCTTCTTCTTCTTCTTTTTAATTAAAAAGGGCATTTACATGCTAATTGGATCTTTATTCCTTGAGAGTCCCTCTGCTCTTGTAAAGTCTTCTTCTTCTGAAGCATTTAATCCCCAGCTTGAAACATCATTGTTGATTGCAGTGGAAAGACTGTGATGTCACAAATGGGGGATTATGACTTCACAGGGGAAATAAGAGAGCAAGACAGTTTCAAGAGACCAAGATCTTTTATTTATGAGAATGTCTCTATTAATCAAAAGGGGAGAGAAACACCAAACATATAGAAAATGACAGCAGGATTGTAGCTAAATAAAATGCTCTTCAAAATTATCCTGGCAATGTCACTTTCTCTTTAGAGGATTTCTGAGAAATTCTATTGCAGAGAATAGGTTTGAAATTCCATATCTTCCTATCCTTTATACTTGAGAAATATTTAGCCCTGGGGTAATGGAAAGTATAATCAGGCCACAGAGCAAGCTCTGCCATGTTCTGCCTACAACGGAGAGTGTGATGCTGCCCGTGGACCATTCATGATAGTCCTCAGTTGGGTGTCTGCAAGACCTCTCCTCCATTCCATGTCACCAGTGAAGCCACTGTGTTCTGAGGTGTATTTTGTTTTAAAGATTTTAACTACAAATTCAATTCATTTAATAGATAGAATGCATTCAAGTCATAGTTTTCTTTGGAATGAGTTCAGGTAGTTGCAACTTTCAATGAAGTGATCCCTTTCATC
>VMDR010005701.1:0-49789 GCA_007922815.1 Macrotus californicus
CAGGCGGTGAGGGAGAAATACCACATGATCTCACCTTTAACTGGAACATAATCAACAAAAGAAAAAAGCAAACAAAATATGATGAGATATTGAAATTAAGAACAATCTAACAATAGCCAGACAGTGGGGAGAAGGGTTTTCAGAAACTGCTATTAAGGACACATGGACATAACCAAGGGGGAGGGTGGAAGCAAGGGAGGGAGGCGGGTTTGGCTGGGTGGCAAGGAATGGTGGTGGTGGTGGGGGGATTGCAGACAACTATAATTGAACAATAATAAAGTAATTAAAAATTTAAAAATAAAAAATAATTTATACAAGTAGGGTATTTAAACATCAGATTTTCTTTCATTATCATTTTTTATACAAAAATATAAGTGGCAAATTATCCTCTATGTGCATAAAACAACTTCTGATACTAGTTATAGGATGAATCTACATTCCTAATCTATAAACCTGATAAACCTATAAACCTAATGGTTTAGAGTCAACCATTATGTTACCACATCTGAAACTATTAAATAATGGTAGTGGACATGTGTGATTATGTGGAGAAATGAAATAATCCTTGAATGTCTTCTGAATAATTATTTTCAAAGATCCTGTCACTGTCTTAATCGTTCTGTAATTGTACACCTACTATGTGCTGACTGCTGTGGGAGGCTCTCAAATGAGTAACATGTGGTAGCAGTAGCAAGAGAGAGATAGACCTGAAGACAGAGAGAGTGTAGAGGACAGATACATTGCCCTCTGGTGGCATAACCTAGGCAGGCTCCATGAGGGAGGGTTTTGAGTGAGTCAGGTTTAAATGGCCAAAATGGGAGGAAGGTCCGTCCAGCTGAAACAACAGTGAAACCACAATGTGGAGGTGGGAGAGTGCCCTGAATGCTCAGAGAACAACATACGGGCTTACGGAGACAAAGGATAGAGCTTGCATGGGGCACGTGGCTCCATCCACGAACGAGGCAGATTGGAACCAGTTCCAGAGGCTGGGACTTTATTCCACCAACAATGAGAAAGAACTCTACACTTTCAACTGGGGACATGTGTTTGAGCTATGTTTTAACATGTCTGATCTGGCTTCGATGTGTGGATTATGCTAGAAAGATTATTTAGGTTTAGGGTTATTAGTTCCAGGCACACTTTGTTCTTTAAGATTGGTGGTAAATATCTGATGTGTGTGATAATTCTTAGAAAAGAAGCAACTACAGCCTCCTATGTTCATGTTGTTATGTATCCATTCCAATATTCTTTGGTTTGAGGTAACGATTTTAGGAAGAAAAGTTGGAAAGAATCTGAAGTTGAAGTAGTTAAAACTAGCTTGGGATTCTGAATCAGAACATTGATTTTTCATCGTGCCTTTGGAAAGTGAATCTGACGTGTCACCAGCTTCATGTCGTGGAGGGGCACTGCGGTGGATGGAGTGCTTGGCTGCGGCTCAGATTCGTCTGGGGGCTCTGAACTGCTTGGGAGCAGAAAGCCGTGGGCACGAAATGGTTCCTCATGCTTACCAGGCTTTTAATGCAGAGACCAATTCATTCCTTTGGGAGATAGGAAGGGCAGTGATGTCCAAAGTCAAGAGTGAAATAGGTGACTCTTACTCAGCAACAATTTGATCCCAAAGAGTTTCTCCCTGTGGTGGTAGAATTTAAGGAGAAATTTATTATCCCACCCCTCCCCCCAATATTAGACCTAGGGATTGGATTTGGGAAATCATAAATTGGCACCAGGTTTAAATGTTTATAAAATCTGCATACAATTTCTTTTTCCAGATCTAGACTTCCTACAGTGAAGTCTC
Source organism: Macrotus californicus (assembly GCA_007922815.1). Classification (NCBI taxonomy): domain Eukaryota; kingdom Metazoa; phylum Chordata; class Mammalia; order Chiroptera; family Phyllostomidae; genus Macrotus; species Macrotus californicus. Next base: position 1,796 of record VMDR010005701.1, read on the forward strand.
CCCATCCTCCACTGTGAGCTGGTGCTAATTAATAATCATGAGCTTTGGTTTCCTCTCTCTATTAAAGTGATATAACATTGGGTGTTTGCTTTGATTATGTTACTCAGGTAATTGACCACCCCAGTCTCTGTTTTTCTTTGTGTTGTACACACAGCTGCTGTTTAATTTTATACATTGATGGAGAAAAGAAAGCTTGTCCCCACAGCCACACCACCTTGGGAGCTGCTATCTCAGTACCGTGCTTATGACCCTCTACTGTGTTTGTAGATTCACCCGCATCTCCTTTAGTCTCCAAGTTTATTGAGAGAAAATAACTATTTCTCCGTTCTGTGTTCCAGCACCTAACACAGAACCTGGAACTTACCATGCTGTCAATGAATGTTTATCACATAAATACTATTAATAAATTAATGGATTGAGTTTATGTAAATAACTGTGACCCTTTTTAAAATGTCAAACACCTCCTTGGTTTAGCTACTGTAGTGAAAAAGCCAGTCATCTAAGTGAAAGAAAGAACAAAAGTCAACTATTTAAAGTATGGAAATGTCAAAGTTGCTTGTCTCTGCATTTACCTCTTTATTCAGCAAGTGTTGAAGTCACTTGGGAATGACACACTTTCTTCAGTTATTACAGTGTGACAAGTGCTTACTGTTAATGCAGAGGACTTTGCCCCCAAAATGAACATTCCTATTGCTCTGGGGAGCCCAGAAATCTTCCTGGAGAAGATGATGCTAAGTTTTGAAGGAAGCAAGGCATTAGTTCCTTGAAGAACATAAGGAAGGATTCTTAAGATAACAGGATGGGCACCTACAAGGGCACAGAGTTGTATTCAGCATGATGCTTCAGTGAAGTACAGAAATTAAATTATGAAACATTTTTAAAGATAGTCAGTGAAAGGAGATATGATTATTTTTGCCTCTTTTCATTTATCCTAATTAAACATAAAGCTTTCTTTCCCCAACCCAGGAGTAATACATGCTCATTATAGGAACCTGGACAACAGACAAAATCAAACAAAATGCCATTTATAATCCCTCCATTTAGAGACACTACTGACATTAATATTTTGGTGTATTTTCTTGTAGATTTTAAAAAATATCAACATTTAATAGACACCAGTAATAGTTATATTTTGATGTCTTCTTGTGTGCATTTTCTCTTATGTCAGTATCTCATGTCTACATTTTATGGATGTAAACATGCAAAAAATCCAAGTCAAATAGAAAAAGTAATAAATCATCATTAAACGGCTTTTTAAAGGAATTTTAAATTATCTATCTACCTATCTGTCTATCTTGTTGTTCTATTACAGTTGTCCCAGTTTCCCCCACTTGCTCTCCCCTGCCCCATGCAACCCCTGCCCCCACAGTCAGTCCCCACCCTGTTGTCCATGTCCATGGGTCATTTACACCTGTCCCTTGACTAGACCCTTCCCTTCTTTCCCCCCTTACCCCCCTCCCCCCTCCCCTCTGGTCACTGTCAGTCTGTTCCTCTTTCCCATGCCTTAGGTTCTATTTTGCTCACTTGTTTGTTTTGTTCACTAGGTTCCTCTTATTTTGGAGAGGGAGAAGAAGAAAGTTAACATTTATTGAAAACTTACTAGATTTTTCGTGTTAAATATTGTTAGTCAACTAAGTTAAAGTTGCCACAGGGATTCAGACTATATTCTCTAGAAGATAAAAATGCCTATGGGTGCTGTCATGTCCACATAAGTTTCTTGTTGCAGCTTTGGCTGTTCACTTAATTATTTTAACAATCTGATGAATCATTCGGAAAAAAATCACAGATGACCCAAATTCCCTTCATTTGATCATCTGTGTCTTTTTCTGTGTTAAAAAGTCAAATGCCACACGTTTTTAAAGGGTTAAGCCTGTGCAGTCTTTTATAAATCAGGCAGATAATTGAATAACCAAATACTTATTGCTTTATAATCCTTTAAAAATAATATAAATTTTGATTATTTTTGCTTTTAAAGCAACGCTCCCATACCAAAAGTCCTCATGATAGAAACACATAAATGTTGGCAAATGCTTACATTTTTACAAAGTAAAAATACTTTGAAATGCCATCAAATATAATCTGACTTTTTAAGGTAGAGAGGTCTCTGAGGCCAGCCATGCCATACCTGCCAAAAAAGTCTTAGTTTATACTTAAATGTGGAAGGTTATAGATGTGTTTAATTTGATCATAATTTCATCGTCGAAACTGAGATACTGCCATTTGGGCGTGACATTTGGATTCTAATGTCGACTTAATAATTGTAACGTTTTGTGCATACATATGTATACGTCTTTATTTGCTCTTTTCTATCAGAATGATTACCCTTTGGTTATAAACTCCTAGTGGCAGGATATATGTCTGTAATACATAAGATATATTACACAGGAAATGAACATCATGCTCAGGCTATCAGCTGAGAAGGAGAAATGGGTTCGCGCATCCAGAAGCCAGGAGATGGTTTTTATGTGGAATACACAGAAAAGGATTTAGTTTACATCAGGAAGCTGAGGCCTTGAAAGGAAATCTCAGAAGGACTGGGATGGCATCTGAACCAATGTTTGCTGCCAGATACTGTCTGGCAAAGGATGTGATGATATTATTGTCCTTGTACGTTGCATTCAGAACCTAAAAATATATCCAACAACTGCAGCAAGATGCAAAAGTCTGCAACCTTGATGATCCAAGAAGGTACATCGATAATGTCAACAACTAAGATGTTTATCCCATGATATTTTATAGAGGGTGCGTGCTTTGGTGTGCAGCTAGACAGTGGCGGTCTGTCCTCCCCAAACCTGTCGTCCGAATCTGGGTGACTGGGAGTGTGGTCCTTGGAGTGGTGAGTTCTCAGGGTCCAGAGTCTGACTCACCTGATGGTTGATGGCAGCTTCCCTCAGGCACATTGAAAGACACACAAAGTAGGTCTTCCCCCTACATTTGGCTCTGGATTATCCTGACAAGTTGCATCCCGGAGACCAAGGCGCAGTGGGGTTCTGGAGCTGACTTGTGTGATTTCAACAACAGACAATTGTCAAATTCTCAGAAAGCTGCTGTGTTGGTTGTTAAACATAGCCATTATTAAATATTAAATAATATAAGCCTTACAGTTCAATAATTTATATTAAAAGCAGATAATAAATACTCAAAACTCACCATTTTGTAGTTATTCTTCTACATTTCTTTTTTCATCTGGGCCCCTAAGGTTATTTACATCTTGTAAATAAGCCCATCTCTTCTCAACCGTAGGCTCCATATCATACATGGGAAGCTTGAAATCAGTCATGTTGGAAGTCTTTGTGCCGTGGAATTCTGCAAACCGTACAAAGCAGTGCTTGCGGGATTCTTTTATTGGCTGTCTGCACTGTTCTTGTTCTCTTTGTTCCCCATGAGGGCGGGTACTTTTGTGTGGGTGATTCATGGGTGCATCCCCAGTGCCTAGAATGGCGCCCAGTAGGTGCTCGCTGAATAGTTTTTGAATGAATAAAGATCAAGAATGAAAATTTGTCGAGTGATTGGAGATTGAAAGGAAAATCTCCCAATAGTCAGTAATCTAGGGATCTTAATGCCCTAATCAAATGTTCTTTGTGAGGCTTAGAGTTAATAATATAAGAAAGTCCTAGTTGTGGCAAAGTTCACTGCTGAAACCTTTGCTTTTTCACAGTATCCAGTGTTCATCTGTTTGCCGATGACAAGAGAGGCTCAGAGCAGTGACCAGTTATTGCTGCTTTATCTGCTTCTCATAACTATCAGGGCAAAGAGAGTCAGCTGACTTTCTCTTAGGTATTCTGGGGTTTTACATTCCATTTTGGGGACGCATTTCATGAAAATTCTGCTATAATACTCATTTGAAATCACACTTTCTTTCAACAGAATTGACATATTAGGGAGCAATTTATAATGATGCAGGTTTCACATTTACTTGTGCATGAGTTCACCTACGAAGGCATAAAGAGCACTGTGCCAAGCTGAACTGAGCCACACAGAAATACCCAGGATGCACACTCCTCAACCTGTACCATCTCCCTCACAGAGCAGGCCTGTGTCACGAGCCACACCCACCTCCTTCTGGTGTTAGGACCCTCCAGTTTCAGACAGCCCTCTTTCTGCCACTTCCTAGTAACTCACAAGTTGTAGCCCACATTGTGCCCACCTCTATTAGCCAACAGCAGATTTTTTAAAAGATGGAGATCAGCCCTGGCTGGTGTGGCTCAGTGGATTGAGCATCAGACTGTGAGGCAGAGGGTCACTGGTTCGATTCCCAGTCGGGGCACATGCCTGGGTTGTGGGCCAGGTCCCCAGTTGGGGTCACATGAGAGGCAACCACACATTGATGTTTCTCTCCTTCTCTTTCTCTCTCTCTTCCCCTCTCTAAAATAAATAAAATCTTTAAAAAACAACAAAAAAAAGATGGAGATCATGTGTTTCTTAAGAAATGGACATGAGAAAAACTTCTGTTACTTTTACTAGGTTTGTATCTTTGTTTCTCATGTTTTACAGATAAAATTCTTTTTTTAAAACAAGATTTTATTTATTTTTTAGAGAGGGGAAGAGAGGGAGAGAGGGTGAGAAACATCAATGTGTGGTTGCCTCTCAAGCTCCCCCTACTGGGGACCTGGCCTGCAACCCAGGCATGTGCCCCGACTGGGAATGGAACCCGTGACTGTTTGGCTCACAGGCCTGTGCTCAATCCACGGAGCTACACCAGCCAGGGCTGAAGTTCTTGAGTGTTGCATCCTTCACTACATCTTTTCCCCATAAACTCTGTGATTTTTATTGCACAGTTTTACCAAGTGCATACATGTTAGGAATACCTAAGTTATGTTATAGCAGAACTAGCTGTGTTTTCAAAAGGGACCAGCAAAATATCTAATAATAAATTGTACCTTATAATTGTCTTATGCTTGGCAACCTGTAGTTTATATTTTTATCTCATTGAAACATTTTCATAATTATTCCTCAAGGAAGATCATCAAAAGTAGAGGATCAAAACCTAAAAGAAGGTTAAGAACCTTGAAGAACCTGGCATGGGGTCAACAATCAGTCATTGTCAGCAGCGTAAGCCTCTGCCTCCCAGTCCTGTTACTCCAGGGGCTGATACCGGAGGGTGCCAGCTCGTTTCTCTGATCACTGCCTTGCGACAGCTTGTGCTGTATTTCTCTGTGGGAACATTATTTCTGATAGCCAAATGCGCACCTCTGATTAGGCAGTCAATTTAAAGAAGTCACAGAAGTATCTTAGATTAAGGCTCTTTAAATTGCAGGTTTAACAACAGGTTGAATAGGAGGGAGGACAGTTTGACTTGGGCCAGGGAAGCATTTAAAGGCTAAGGGAAGATGAATCACTTGTCAGCTGCTCCTATGGGCTCTATTTCATGGACAGTCATTGGCTCCCTGGGAATTTTATGCTGCATTGATTTTGTCCTGGGTTCTGGTAACCTTGACTGTAGTGGTGAAAAGGACATATTCTTGGCTTCCTGTGTTGTATGGCTCTTTCTTTCACGTTACTTACACACACACCCCACACACACACACACACCCCCCCCACCCTTCTTCAGCCAGGTCTTAATTTACACCGTTCCCAAAGATAAATATACTTAATGGAAAATGGTTAACTTGATTGAATTATAAGATGGGTTTGCTACCAGGAGCCAATTTCTCAAGGTCTTGCCTTTTTTCATAAAGGAAAGAATGATCTCAAGTGTCGGTTTCTTGTGCTCATTAGAATGACAGTTACTCCTTTGCTGGAAAATTATCTATCTACCTTTTAGACATCAGGACGAAGGCAGCGTGTTCCCTGGCTTGGCTTTTTTAACTCAGTGGAATTACTCACAGGTCAGCATTGCTGCCGCTTTCGGGCTGACACATCTCTTACATTGCTTTGGAATGTGAACATATTTTTGTGAGTACATCAACCATTGTGTTAACCACCCCACTCACTCAAGTTCTTAAGGATACTTCTGCCAGTGCGACAAATGGATTCTTTTAAGTTCCTAAGAATCTGAGCTGTTACACGGAGGCAACCATGGTGATCATGAATCTGTGCTATTTAAATCTTCACGTTCAGTGCACTGTTGTAATAGGAGGTTAATTCGAACATTTGCATTTTGCTTTGCCACCTGTGCCAGAAAACAAAATGTCACAATATGTGTCCTCTTCCTAAATGTCCACAGAACCATTCCTCCTTTATAGGGAAAGGCTCTGTAAAGCATAACGTTGTAACCGTAGTCCTCAGGCCTTTGGCATTATACCGACTTGCCCACATGTCACATTCTAGTAAGGTTTTAAAGGGTGAGTTTATTGTCTAAATCATCCGTGTCCAGTGGTGAATGTCAGGTACCTATGATTTTAATGCCAGATTCCATGGCACTTAAATAATTTCTTTTGCTCACAGACTTTCTTTGCTCTAGCTGACAGTGTGACCAAGGTTGATTGAATGATTTCTGTTCCACGAGGACTCCTTGGGTGGTTTACTCTTGTCATTTCCGGTTGAGTGCTTGCACACCCTGAGTGGTACAGGAGAGGCTGCGGAAAGATAAGCAAACGAAGTCAAGTGCGCAGTTTCTGAGCCCTGTGTTTGTCCACGTGCTCACTCACCCATTAATGCCACGCTGACATAGGTGATGACTGGCCTTGGTTTTGAGAGGCTGGTGGAGACTAAAAGACAAAGGAATCGTCACCTTATAAGAACCAGTCTGTGCAACTTAAATAAGTCCAAATCGGCATTAGCTAGCTTTCCCTTAATAAATTGTCCTTTCTTCCCCTTGCTGGAATGGGCTGTTTTCTCCTGTGTGCCTTGGGCTCAGAGGGCCTGCACATAGTAGACTCGCTGTGAGTGTCTGTTGTGAACCCATGAACAGGCCTGGAGAGCATTTTGTACAAAGCAGCCCAGAGTCATGACCAAATCTACTAGATTAGGGATACTTGCGTCCAGGCCGTGTTAAAGAGTACTTAGCAAGTGTCTAGCCTGAGCCCTCAGAAATACTCACACAACTGAGCACATCTGTTCTGGGTCTTCCAGGAAATAGACCAGCTGGTGAAGGCAACTGGCTCTGTCCCTCTGTCGGGCCTGCTGCTGTCATCTCCCAGGGCAGATGTCTACTTCATCCATGTACTTAATACACCTTGGTGTAAAAAAAAAAAAAGCTGCTTTGCCCATCTTCATTTTCCTTAGCATGTGGCAATTTAGACAAAACTGAAATATCGGAGTGTAGCTGAGGTTTAAGCTGATGTTTTGATGGTTCTATTTAATTGATTTTTTAAAAGATTTTATTTCTTTTTAGAGGAGAAAGGAGGGAGAAAGAGAGGGAGAGAACCATCAACGTGTGGTTGCCTCTCACATGCTCCCTACTGGAGACCTGGCCCACAACCAAGGCGGGTGCCCTGACCAGGAATCAAACCTGTGACTCTTTGGTTTGCAGGCCCACACTCAATCCACCGAGCCACACCAGTCAGGACTGATGGTTCTGTTTTAACTACCAAAATGAAATCGCAGCTACTGTTGCCCTCAGTGGACTGTGAGCTGTTGGAAGCCTTGCTTCCTCATTCTGGTCACTCTACCCTGGGCTGCGGGCTAAAGAAAGCACTGAGCACCTCCGCACCCCTTCTCTGCATCTCCCTGGCAACTGCAGTCACACCGTTTCTACTGGCAGCATTGTCTGAAACAGACCTTGAAAAAGAATCAAGTTCATTGTGTTCTAACTTCTTCCTCATTTCCCTCAGGTAAGGATGTGTGAAATCAATGGTTGGCGTGAGGTGGAAAGCTGAGTATAAACAGACAACTAAGGTGCTCATTGAATACATTTCCCCATTGCTTCCTGTGTCTGTACCCTGAGGCCCGGGGCAAGTGTGACTTCCACCCAGGACGCCCACTGAAGGCCTTGGAGCTTTACAGCAGCCTGTTTTCTGGAAAGGAATCCCATTCATTCAGTAGCTCATTCAAGAATATTGACAGGGCACTGATGAGTGTCAGACAGTGCAGGTCCTGGGAGACATGGTGGAGACACAAAACAAGTAAGGGTTGGGCCTCAGAGGAGCCTCTGGTCCAGGGTAGAGACATTCGCATCTTAACATCACTCACGACAGGGCCTAGCAAAGGGCCTGCCGTGGAATGGCTGGTGAATGACTCGGTTCTCTCTTCCTATCTTCTCTGTTTTCTGGAGTTTATTTCCCAAAGGACACCTACGTCTTTTAGTTGGTTTGAATGAATAACTGAAGCTCTTTTAGCGATTTGTTGAGATCTATTGGTGAGTTAATAGAAATATATTTGAAAGGCCTCTTCTCTGCCTTTGCGCGGTAGGAAGTATCAAGATAATTGATGCACTCAAAACAGGCTGATGCTTATTTTTAGACAATGTGCATTTGTTATTTATCTCCCTTGGCAGTTGGTTACACTGAATTTCCATTAGAATCTTCTTTGGTGTGGCATTATTAATAGGTCAATGAATTTAATAAGTTTTCCTTTAACCACTTTTACATTCATTAGGATAGAGAAGAGAGAGTGTGCTTTTAGGGCCCACTCGTAGTATTTTGGATGTTCTCAAGATCCTCTCTAAATGACTTATTCAGTAAATTGCAAATAGAGATTGGATAGGGACAAGAACATTTTCTATGGTCACATTTATAACGAAGCTTAAAAAATACTGTCTAAACCACGAGAAACACAATAGAATCTTTCAATAAAAACCTATTCAAGCAAAACACCACACTCAACAGGTGAACAAATACTGATTTGCCTGCCAAGGGCTTTGATTTCATTTTTCTGGCCTTTCTCCTTTACAAAGCATTTCATTACCTTGTTGTTAATGTGCTTAAAAGGGTACGTGGGATGGCCAGTTGCTTAACACCTGCTTTGCTGGTTAACCTCCTCTGTTCCAAACTAGGTGTCTAGGTGTTGTGTGTAAGAGAGAGAGAGGGAGGGAGTGAGGGAGAGAGAGAAAATCATGGTTTCTTGTAGTTACTTGGAAAATATATTAATCGATCTTCTCATTTTCCTGTTCTGAATTCCATGCTCCAAGACCCATAAACCATTTTCAACCTTAGTTACACAGGTTAGTCACCTCTTGACATGTTCCTCATTTTATAAAAAAGAGAGTGGACAGAGTGAAGTTAGAAGATCTTTGAAACCCATCCAGTTATAAGGCTATGTTATCCTTTTCTATGTGCCTCAGGGAAAATGTCGACCCCAGGTTCGCAGTACGCACCCTCCAACATCCAAACATGCTCACGGGTGCCAGCAGCCCTGCCTCAGCCTGTGAGAGCAGGTTGATGGCTGTGATGGAGCCGTATCTAGAAGCCCAAGATTGGAAATAATGTACCTGAGCATAACTTTTATAGTAATGCTTGTTTCTCCCATTACATGTTTTTTAAAAAAAATAATAAGCAAAAACTAGTCAGAGGGGTTAGAAATGCTGGAAAAAAACCTATACATTTGTGAATTATTTCATTATAACTTGGAGAAGGAAATCTTCTAGTGAAAACAGTTAAAAACTCATAAAAGAATCAACTAGAGAAAACATGAAATGTCTTCAGAGAGATCGGCAATTTTATCACTTGTAAACAGAAGATTTGAAAGTTTAAGCACCTTTCTCTAATATAATAGATGAGACTTATTGTAAAATTTGGCTGTTAGATAATGGAACAACTCTTTTTGACAGATCCAGAGCATTACAACAGACTATAATTACTACAATTAGTCATTGTGTTTTAATTCATGACATACCTAATTGTAGGTAATAACAAAGTGTGCAGCTAAGGAGGTGAGTCTTTGACACTGCATTCCCAAGACCTCACCCAACCTCACATATTTGCAAATAGATGGTTTTCTTAGACTTCACTTCTTTATTGTCAGGCTGCCACACTATCTTGAATGTTCTCTACCATCTTTCAAAAGTAAATAATTGTATTTTTCCACCAAGTGCACATTCAGCGGTAAGCATACAGCCAGGGCTTTGGAAAGATGGGAAATCTGGATGCTCAGTGCTCCTCCCACACCTCGCTCCCAGCCCCACCTCACCATCCTGCTGACTGGTTTGCTTTTATACCCAGCTAGCAGCACCCAGAACTCAAATTCCTGCCTCAGCCATGTTACAGACTTTTAACCACCAGGCACCTCCTGGACCACTTAGAAGCAGCCAAGCCCTCACCTCCAACCCATGGAGAACTTTTTTTGGATGCACTGCAAGACAGATCTAGGATCTGATGCTTCTCATCGCTTTTGGGATTACGCCCTGGTCTTCACTGTGACCATGGCTCTCCTGGGCCCGTGAAACACCTAACTCATCTCTCTCTTTCCACACTGGCCTCTGCAGTCTTTTTTCTGCACTGCAATCAGAGTGATCCCATTAAAATATTAACTCGCCAAATGGTTGATGAATGGAAATTTCTCTTATCAGTGTATTCCAAATAATAAATGAAGGGTAACTGATAGGATGTAAAATGTTATCATTTTCAAATGATCATCGAAGGTCTGTCACAACCACCAAGTAAAACCTAACCTGAATTATTATTCTCTTGGTGAAAGTACTGTTCTTATATCTATGAAGGACTTTTGTCCAAAAAACTGACCCTAAATCTGCGCAGACACTTGATCTCACTGCCAATTTCTAGGAGACAGAAGGACATTTTAAGTGAAACTGCAGGCATGCAATCAACAAAATCCAGACGCTGGAGAACTCAGCAGGACAGACAACCCCATTTCTTCAGTAACAAGAAAAGTAAATGCAAAGAAAAGAGAGAGAGAGAGTTTGGAGACCTTGTGAGTTAAAGGAAACTAAAGAGACAGCAGCGGGCCACAAAGTCTAGATCTTATTTTGATTCCTGTACAAACTTGCAAGGTAAAAAATCGTAAGTTTAGCAAGAAACCATGACCACTGACTAGACATCTGATGATACTGACAATGCATTGTTAGTTTTCCAAGCGTGAATCAGAGGTGTGATGGGAAATGCATGACCATTGGATCTGCAGGGATAAACAACCCAAGTTTAGTGTTTGTCGATTCCCATGTAACCCTCCCCAACCCCCATCCGTTGCCAGTTTCGGGTTGTCAACCTGAAGTCAGGGACCCCTGAGGGGGAAGGAAGACATGCACACACAGGTGTTTGCAGGCCACGCCAATGTGGGCTTCTCCAGGGTGGGGTCACAATGATATCGCATCGATATTTAAAAAAATGGTGTCTGTCTTTTGGAGATCCCTACTAGAATTTATGGTCAAAAGATATTTTCTTTGAATTTATCTGGGTTTGGGTGAGGTAGGTGGTAAAATGAAACAGCATTTTAGACCGAGTCAAAGATATACTGAGGTTTCTTAGATATGTTCCTCTACTTCACGTGTTTTAAGTTGTATAAAGTAGAAAAGATTTTAAAAAGTAATTGATTTCTTCTACCGAACGTCTTCTAGTGCCCTCCTACCTGGGTAGAAACCAAAGTCCTGACTGTGGCCGAAAAGACCTACACCTCTCCCCTCCCTTCACTCTGCCCCACTTACTCTGGCCTCCTTGCCGGTCTCTCCATGGGCTATGTCTGCACCCTGCTCACGGCCTCTGCCTTGGCTGCTGTCTCCGCCCAGAATACTTCCCTCATGGCCCACAGAGATCACTCCCATACTTGCTTCCAGCCTTTGCTCTGAGGATCTTCCAAATAAGGGGCCCATTCAAAGCTCCACTCTGGCCCCAGCCCAACACTCCTGGCCCCTAGGTCTTGCCACCTTCTAGCATTTCATATTATTTACATATTTAAGTCAACACAAACTACACGTTTGTGTACTTAAAACACTGCCTGCCATGCCATGAGGACGCAAAACAATTTTTTTATGGAATGAATAAATTGACAGAGGTGAGATCCGTGAGCATCACAGGATTTTTCTTCTCCTTTGCTTCTGATAGATGACCCGTACTGACGACAACTTCTGAAATGTAACTTTGAAAGACCGAGTTGCTGGAAACGCTTTTGATGTTGATAAAAATAGGGTGCATTGTGCCAGATTCTCTTTAAAATGTCAGCAGAAGCTTGTTTCTACCCTGGAAATGCAGAGGTAGGAACCTCGTAACAGACGATAATATCGTAAGTATCTTAGAAATAAAATCAATGAGCTTGAAGAGGAAAAAGAGTGACAGGTTAGTTCACTTCCAAAATGTCTTAGCCATTATTTTAAGTTCACAATTTTTAGGCAGTATGTTGGTTCTTTTTTCTAGCGTGTTTACTTAAATCAGAATGACCCTCCTTCCCTCCATTTATCCTGCAGCATGTATGTAGATAGTGTAACATGCTTCCTTCTCTGTTAAGTTCATGTGAGTAGGTTAAACTTCACGCTCCCCTAACCGTCATCCTCATATTCAAGGGAACTTCAGAGAAGAATGAAACACCTTCCTTTTGGACTTTCAAGCAAACACTGACAATTCTAAATGAACTCCTTAATGTCACGGCCTAAGCGGCTGGTTCGAGAACTTGAATTGTTTCCACGTATGTCGGTAGGACACATGGACCTAAATGCTGTAGTAAATTGTGTTGCCCTCACATTATCTTTCATGTCCACATGGCCTTCTTTGCTGAAGCAAACACAATGAGCTGTTCAGGGACTCAGTAACAGGAGCGCCGTGGTTGGTTCTCTGCTTCCGTCACAGCCGACTGATCACCGAATGGCATGTTTTCATTCTGTGGCGCAACATTCAATGGGTACTCAGGTCCTGGCATGTGAAAAGACCAAAGGGAAAGGCTCAGAAAATAATAATAGATGAAAAGATGCTAAACATCACATGTCCTTACATAAGTGAAAACAGGGAGATATGATTGCACCCCTATTAGAATGACCAAAATCCAAAACAGCAATATCAAATGGGTGGGGCACTTCTGTCCACACAGACACCCGTGCACAGGTACTTGTAGCAGCTTTGTTTCTAATAGCCAACACTTGGAGGCCACCCGAGTGTCTCCCTGCAGGAGGATGGATAAATGGTGGCACATCCAGGCCATGGAATATTACTCAGCACTGAAAAGAAATGAGCTGTCAAGCCATGAAAGGACATGGAAAAAGCTTAATGCCTATTACTAAGTGGAAGAAGTCTGAAAAGCCTAGATCCTGTATGACTCCGACAGTAACATGATGGAGACAGTAAAAACATCAGGGGTTGCTAGGAGCTCAGAGAGGGAGGGATGAATAGATGGAGCACAGAGGATGCTTAGGACAGCGAAACTACTCTGTATGATGCTATACTGAGGGAGGTGACATTATACACTTAATCAGACCCATAGAATGTACATGCCAAGATGAACCCGTATGTCAACTAGGGACTTGGGCCATGATGATGTGTCAGTGTAGGTTCTTCTGTTGGAACAAATGTGCCCCTCAGGCGGGGCTGTTGCTCTGGAAGGCCATTTGTGTAGGAGGCAGAGGGACATGGGAACTCTGTGCTTTCAGCTGCATCTTGCTGAGAACCTACTACTGCTGTAAAATAAACTTCATTAAAAAAGAAGCAAAGGCTTAATGAAGCCAGGAGGCGAGTGCCTACGTGAGGCCTTCCTGTGGCTAGTTAAGGAATGAAAAGAAAGGCTCTTCCCAGGTGCTCATGTGTCATCTTCCCAGGTTACTGTCTATTGATTTGCAACTATGAGCATCGGTAGATTTCAGGAATGAAAATGGAGGCTGTATTTCAAAGTTTAGACTGGATTAGCTCTCCTAATCTTTTCTGTTTCCTGCAAAAAAGATGCTGGGTGTGTAGTAATACTCACTTCAGATCATTTCCGAGATATTCCAGTTGCCATGGCAGCAAGAGCTGATGATGGAATTTATATACAAATCTCTCAGAAAAGAGATTGGCCAGAAAGTCTTCAGATCATTGGCTTTTTCATCGCTCACCTTCAAAATTTTCTGTGCTTATAAGTGATGTGCATTTATCCTAGCAGCCAAGATAGTAATATTTTCTGAGCTAAAAATATATGTACTCATCATTTAAGTGACACACAGGACATGATCACTGCGGTAACTGGACAGAATAATTGAAGCACTGACTTTCTTGGGAAATACGGAAAGTATTAGCAAGCCTGGAAGTGTCAGAGGTTAGAAAGGGGAAGCTCAGGAGTCTTTGGATCTGTGCTGGCTCAGGTTAGTGATCCTTGATTTCTCTGTAAACATACTATCATTTCTCGTGGACTGATCCTGTATTTAAGCTGGCACCCAGGAGTATTAAGTTAAAGTGGGGTGAGAGAGATGTGTTCTTCCTTTTGGCAGAGATCACTGTGCCAACTCTGGACTCCCCTGGAGATGATGTTCTGCAGCCTTTTGTCCTTCACCTGCTGTGTTATATGTAATGGCAAACGTGTCCCCAGACTTGTTGACCATATTACAGTTGTTTTTATATTTTCCAAAAGATTGTCCCAAGGTCACCAAAACACAGTGCAGGGCAAAAGTAGGTTCACAGTTGTTTGTATGGAAAATAACCTAATTCATAAATAATAATATGAGAATAAGCTGCTTCGTGTACTCACAAGCATAAAAGGAATCAAAACAGTGGCCACTGAACTCGAGTGTATGATCTTGGGAGATTCAATAGTGAGAGTCCTGGAGACTTTGAAAGAGCTCAATCATCATGATATTGCTACCACCGATAACATGGTCCCCTGTGGGCTGGTGCCACCCAAGTGCGTGCTTACTGCTTGACATACATGGAAAGGAATATGCCTTATTTGGGGAGAATTCTTTGTGAGATGCTTCTCTGGTCTACTCCCTATAGGCTCCAGAATTTTCTTTAAAGTTGGGTCTTGGTTTCCACTTAAGCTAAGCCTTTCTTTAGTAATGCACATGGGCATGGACCACTGTGCCAAGTGCTGTGAAGAAACAGTAGAGATGCCATTAGGGAATGTATGAAAAAATCTGGTTTAGTTGGAGGAATGAGATAGGGGCGGTGTCCCTGCAGTGGTGACATTTAAGCTAGGGCCAAAAGACCTAGCAGGTGTCAATCAGACAAACCCTTCTTGGACTCACTGACCGTATTTCAACTTTGCAAATGTACCGTAAATTCCCTGGTTGAGGTTTTCACAAAGCTCATGTGGCTTGGCATGCTGACCTTCTCTGAGGTTGTAATTAATTCTTTTTGTGATTAGACATTTACAGTAATATCAGTCCTCCCTAGTGATCCACAATCAGGAGGTTAGATTTTTTTTCATCTGGACTTCAGTAATTTTGAATTATTTTGTGATTGCTCTTCTATGCTCTGTTAGATACTGTCCAGCCGACTCCTCCTTTGAGGGGAGTGAATTAACAGGCTGCTAGCAGATCCAGTGGGAAACAAATGAGACTTGACTTGAAAAGTCTTCTATGCTGCCTGAGTTCCCTTTCATAAATGATTTTGGTGGCTTTCTCATTGACCTTTTTCAAAAATTATCAATAGCTTGCTTTGCCATTTACGCTGGTAGCACACTCATGTTTCAGTGTTTGGCTTAGGTCTAGCGGTAATTCAGCTCGGCAATGGGTTCGAGTGGTTTCTTCGCCATTTCATGGGGCACCTTCAAACTGTACCAGGTGCCACTTCTGGCCCTTGATTTTATTTTCTCTGACACTGTTCATTCAAAAGGACTGCCATTGCCTGGTACGCTTACCTCTCAGGATTCGAATGCTTTTTTATCATGCTGTAACTCCGTAAGCCAGCTAGCTACTGAAGTCCAGATTGCTGGGGGACTTGAAGATTTGTGCAGTCCAGCTGCAGAGAGTTCAGTGCTGGCATTGTTTCCAGAGCAAGAATTCAGCCATGCCTCTTGTAGACCTCACAGCAGCTCAGGCTTATCATGTAGTCCTTCCTGGTATTGGCCAGTCATACTGTTGGGGTTTCACCTGCCGGTCATGCCCCTGGGACACTCGTTTGCTAATGAATTCCTAACTTTCTGAAATGAGGTTTTTAGGATCGCAGAGTTTGTTGTTGATTTTTCTCCCCGTTGTGCTGCGTAATCAAAGCTGGATTTTGAGAAAGCTGATTGCTGATATATTCCTTTACCTCACTGCGCTAATTCACGTTTTCTCTCTACATTGGTAAGGCATTCTTGTATCATCTCTGAATTTAATCTACTCACTTTAATGTAGGTCTGAAGCGATGCTGCTCTCCTTCTGGGGATTCTATCTCATAAATTCTGTGTCCTTTCCATCCCTCCTCTGCAAATTCATCCATGAGCACCCACTGAGCACGTTCTGTGTGCCCGACACTGAATTAGGTTCTGAGGATATAGCAGTCAGTTAAACATGCAACAGTCACTTTCCTGATGGAGTTCACCTTCTAAAGGGCGAGACAGTGGATAAGAAAAATAAGGAGAATATAATGAGAGCCACAGGGGAAAGTGAAGGCAAAAAAATGGAGTGTTGGTGGGCAAATCGAGATTTTAAATAGTGTGGCCAGGGGAAGAGCCACTGAGAAACTAACCTTTGAGTGCAGATATCAAGGAAGTGAGAAGGGACTGTCACAGGGGAAAGTGTCCAAATAGCAAGAGCCATAAGAGGGAACCATCCAGAGGAGAAGGGATGCCTAATACATCAGGGGACAAAGACACCAGAGGGGCCTAAGTGGAAGGGCCAGCAGGTAGAGGAAAAGAGAACAAGGTCAAATCTGTGCCAGGGCCACACAGGGCTCTGGGGGCTGCCTGAGGACACTGGCTTTTACTGTGAGGGAGATGGAATGCCCCTGGAGTTCTGAGGAGAGGAACAGCAGGACCCGATTTACACATGAGCAGAATTACCGTGGCTCTTGTGTGGAGAGTAGACTGGAACGGATGTGGTTGGCATCAGGGACACCTGTTGGGGGTGGGGCGGTGGCATTAATCCACGTGAGGGGGGAGTGGTTTGGATCAGAGTGGGAGTGGTGAGAGGGACAAGGGCTCTGGGTGCATTTGGAAGGTAGATCTAATGGAATTTGTCAATAAATTGGATGTGCAAGAAAGCAACAAGTCAAGGATGACCCAGAGTTTTTGGCCCAACTTTTGGAAGGTTAAAGAGAGATGGTGAAGACGGGGGGAGGGCAGATTTGGTAGCAGATCCGAGGTATGAGACAAAGGCTTCCTTATTCCTCTCTTTGTCAGTAACTAAGGCTGTTCCCAAGGCATTCCTGGACAGAGACGCAGACACACAAACACACTCTCGTTCTCTACCGAAAGTAGTTGGCAGGTTCCCAGTAGCTAGAGTCTCATTCAGTACTGGACATGAGGGCTGGGGGAGGGGAGAGGATATGTGTAGAAAGAGAGCTGCATTTTTAACCTTTGAATTTCCGATGAAGTCTTGGAGGGCCTGGGACTCGAAGAAAAATGTACATCATATAACAATTCGCGCCTCATTTTAAAGTAAGATGATATCACAAGGAATGAAATAGAAAGCTTTAGTGGTAGCTATTCTGGGGTGTGGGTAGGTATTTTCCTCTTTGATGTCAGAGTTGAGATCTCAAAGTCGAAGCCTCTTCTCCGGGATTTCACATTTCTTAATTCCCTTCTGCCCTCCCTAACCTCTGGGACCCCTTCTGCCTGGTTTGGTGTCTTGCTCCCAGGCATGCTGGGTAGGGGCCTTATTTGCTTGTTCCCTGCTGCATCCTTAGTACCAAGAAAAGTTCCTGCCAAATTTGCTGAATGAATGGGGTGAAGATTCTATGATAGGACTTCTGCCTTGGAATCTTTTTCAGTTAGAGCCCTCCTGCCATTTGTAACTCAGTTTCCTTCACATAAGCGTGGGGTGTTGAGATTGGGCTTCGCAGGGAAGGGGTTCGTTGGGATTCAGGTACATGAGCTATTTAAATGCTAACGAGGAAGTAGGTGGTATGAAATCAAGCTGTGAATGGAATAAATCTCTAAGATTCAGAGCTCTTAAAGGTATTAGCATGTTGGTGGTTTGGTAAACTCCTTTGTATCTGGTCATGGTTCCTCGTTTTATACTATAAGGCCAATTGTTATTACTCTGAGGGAGGCTCAGCTAAAAATGTTGATTTAAGGAAAATTTCAATAAAAAATAGTACAAGGGGGTCACAGCAAAAATTAGTTCAAGAGGGTAATAGCAAAAATGGTTAAGGTTGGGATGTGAATGTAAGTTTGGGGAACACTATTTTAATTTCAACATGCAGTTTATTCTTCTATATCTCTGCCCGGTGGTTGTCCAGTCAGTCACATGTGCGTGGAGGACTGAAGATTTTGCATACCACATGGTCATGTTCAGATACTTGGGGTTTATGGAAGTTCTGCAGTGCATCGATGGTATATGTCTACCGAATCTTTCTGATAATTGTAAGGAATATAAGACATGCATCTTCTCCAGCAGGTTTTCTTTGTTGTTTTAGTATTATTAGTAACATATTAGTTTGGTGGCTCAGACTCAAATGATTTTAAATATTATCAACTTTGGCTTGCAGAAAGGAATAAAAGAGAATCAGTTTATGTGAAAAAGAGAACAGACCACACGGCTGATTCTTGTCCTCTCATCCCAAGCTGGCCCTTGGGAGCCAGACGAGACAAGGAAGGCCCACTAGTGTGCTTTGGCAGGGATATTTTAGGTGTGGAAAATCTCTTCCTTAATATTAAGGCGAAGAGTCAGTTTGATGGAAAAATTGCTCAAACTGCTCCAACTTAAAAAATGATGAAGTAAAATAAATCCAATAGGACTTGATACATGTACAAATTTTCAATCTAGGAAGCTAAGAATTAATTTTCCTCTTCTTGCCTGCTACCTAACCTTGCATGACAGATTTCAGCATTCCACTAATTATAGAAAATACCCCAAATTAGGCAGTGTTCACAGACACCTGCACCCGGGCTGAGTTTCAGAGAGCAGTGTCTGCAGGACCAGCCTCATTTCCACGCAGGGGCAGAGTGGAAATACAACAGTCAGTCTGTTGGCGGCTGTGGCGACGTGCTCCAGAGAGAACCTGTCCAGTGCATTGGGATGGGACAGAACTGGTGGGTTGCCCAGGGTGTGGGACTCCAGGTGGCTTTTCAACATGGCAGTGTCTGCAGACAAATGGCTACTCCAGGTACACAAGACGAGTTGATTTTAGTTTTTACTTTAAGAAGTGTTTTGGTCGCTTGAGGTCATCACCATTTCCAACAGCTAATCCTCAGTACTCCGCATCTTTGAACTCTGTACAGCATTTACCACTGAAGATGACCCTGACTTTGTCAACTGTTTTTCTGTGGGGCTGAAATAAGGGCTGGCCTTTCTGGTTGCTTCTTCTGGGTCTGCCAGCGCTGGCTTTTCTTCTTCTCTTCCAAAATGTGGTCCTTTCATATTGTTGCCTATCTCCCCTTTGAGACTTCTCCTTGTCCCCCCTCTCCCCTTCGACTCTCCTCCTGCTCTTCATCTTCTTTATCTCCTTTCTCTCTCCCACTATTACCTGACCAACTCTCATGTCTGCACAGGTGGTCCCCGAATCCACATCACTAGCCCATGCTTCTCTCTCAGGATGCTGGTTCATATCTCTAACTCCCAGTTAGAATCTTCTTAAGGTACTCCATGAATGCCTTAAGCCCAACATGTTCAAAATCAACTCATCTTCCTCCCTGGATTTCTGGGAATAATATAGATCTCTGACTGGTCTCTCAGAATTGAGTCTTCGGTGCCATCTTCACTCCCTCCCTCTCCCAGGTTGTCCACACTGAGCCGTTCATTGAGTTTTGTGACTGCCACTCATATCTGCCACACCCTCCCCTTGGCCACTGCGGCTGCTCAGTCCAGCTGCTGCTGCCTGGCACTTGGACCTTTAGAATAGCTTCTCATTTCTAGTTGATTTAAGACACTATTTACTGGAGTAATCTCTAAAAGCACAGCTTTGACACAGTCCTTCCTGATATTCAAAACACGTGCTGTGCACAAAAGAAAATCTCTGTTCCCGAGTGTGGCATTCAAGGCCCTGGGTGATACGACTCCAGTCTTTACTTCCTGCCTTG
Source organism: Macrotus californicus (assembly GCA_007922815.1). NCBI lineage: Eukaryota > Metazoa > Chordata > Mammalia > Chiroptera > Phyllostomidae > Macrotus > Macrotus californicus. The sequence continues at coordinate 21,686 of VMDR010005701.1, forward strand.
CCGCCTCCGTCTGCACTCACACACCCAGCACCAGCCTCTCTCAGACCATGGTTATGTTTCTTACTCACTGGTCTTTGCTGACATGTCCCCTTGGCTTTGAAGACTCTTTCGACTTCTGTTTTCTTCACACTTGTAAACGTACCTATTTTTCTGAACACATAACAAGTTTTAAACCATGCAAGTAGCCGCCTCACTGAAACGTTGGAAGATGATAGATAAATATTAGGAAGGAACAAAAATTCTTGCCTAACAACATTGATAACATCACTCAGATGTCACAATTATTACCGTATTTTGCCTTGTTATAATGCACACTTTTTTGCCCAAATATTTGAGGGAAAAATAAGGATGCGCATTACTCGTGGGTGTAGTGATTACATACCATGGGTATAATAATGGGTGTGATAATCCCATGTAAAATACACACAAAACCGTGGGTGTGCATTATACATGGCAAAATATAGTACATCCTTTAAGGTTATTTTAACTCATATATGTACAACCTATGCAAAGTTTTGTAATCTCGTAAACACTGTATACACAGGTTTTATGCCAGATCTTTTCACCGAATAACACTACATTGTACGTATTTCTGAAGCATTAAATGTTTCTTGAGAACATGTGTGCTAATATCTGCAAAAATATTGTAGCAGATGGACGTATTGTAATTTATTCAAAATCTACTGGTGTGTGTAGTAAATTATTTTAGAGAGGTATATTTTTTTCTTTGAGTTTTTAGAATGATTATCCCTATACTATTTTTTTTTAAGGACACATCGTTCCTTTCTTTCTCCTTCCCTCCTCCCTCCCAGCCTCCCCCCTCTCTCTCTTTCTAGTAATTTCCCCTGGGGAGGGGAGGGTTAGAAATATGGACGGTTAGTATTTGGTAGCAGGGCAAATGGCATGTTCATGGCTTCATCTCCTCTTGTCTTGAGTTTTAATGGTGTCTCCTCAGAGCCACAGCCAGGGCTAGGGGAGCTGTGAGCAGCTCTCACCCCAACAGAACCCTGCACTGTTCTGTTAGATTGATGGGACCCTCCTCTGTTCCCCCCTTCCCCACCGTTAGTCTCTCTGGTGATCTCAACGGGCCAAGTCCATGAACGTCCACATCTGCAGCTGCAGGGCTCTGCTCCAAAGTCCACTCCACCAGCTGCCCTACAGCATTTTGCTTTGCGGGATCCTGCCCTCTTCCAAGGACTAGATTATTCCCTAGATGACCCTCTTCACATCCTCCTTTTTTTGTTTTTGGGAGTTAGTTTCTGGGGAAAGCTGTGGAAATGAGAGGCCAACTTTCTGACTCTCTTGATGGTTGTACTGCCAAGAGGCAGCTCCTTGCGCTTTGGTGGGGCCGTGGGGAGTTCCCTGAGTCAGAAGGAGAACGCAGAGTGTCCTGACCTCCCCTTAGTTAGCAGTGCTGCCCTGTGGCGACCCTCAGTTCAGCCTCACAAATTGGCGACCAGTGGAAATTCCTCCAGGGCTCTTTATCAGAGAGGTCTGCCTTAACCTCTATCTTTTTCTGTGTTAACATGTATGTTGCAGTCATGAGACAATCCAAAACTACAAACACGTGTGAACTATAAGCACATCCAATTCCATGAGGCCCGTGTAGAAGCTTATTCGTGAAGGTGATGCTGACATCCACGCACCGTGGCACACCGTCTTTTCCCCTTGTGTTCTTATGGCATTCGGACTGCTCTGCTCTCAACATCCATATCCTATTTGGCATCATCTGTGTACAGTTTTTCCCCTTTGCCAGGGTAAGTTTCCCAGTAGAAAACTCTGGAAAGGTGGGGCAAGTAGAAACAAAAAACATGAGTGTCCACTGTGCACTAGGTCACGGGCATGATACTTTGTGCCATTTTATTCTGCTGTTAGACTCAGGTTCATTGCTACATGCACGCAACTCTCTTTTAAAGTTCTGATAACACATTGAAAAAAGTAGAATTTACATATACCAGTGTTAAGAATCTGTCTTGCCAGTCGTTGAGGTGTCCACTGTCATCATCCCCACTGACCACTGGGAAAGCTGAGCTTTGTGGAGTTTGTGTAAGTCACCCAGATTCACACAGCTAAAAGGGACAAAGCTGGTATTCAGATTCAGATCACATCAACTGTAAAGCCTCTTTGCCATCCTCCCACACCCCTACTTTTTGGGGGGAATTTTTGTTGAGATGTTCAGTTCATGTACAATTGAGCAGAGTGTTTGTTATTCAAGGGGAGTTAGTTCATTCTCTTTTTCAATCAATCAAACAACCTAGCTTGGAACAAGACGAGGCCACAATGCCCTGCCTGCTTGGCACAAGTGCAAATGAGGCAGATGATTCTGATTTTGCTCTCTGACATGCTGGGATGATGAGGGAGAGACTTGGGTCTCATGGCACCAGGCTGATTTTCTAAGCCAGAGCCATAATTTGATGAGCTTTTGTTGGAGAACTTATTCCTACCTCTTAAAATTTCAACGTGTTAGCGAGAGTCTGGGGGAAGTCTGCACACGTTCTTTGGAACGCTCCTCCACGTTCAAGTGCTCTGACTCATGCATTTGGCATCAGCTACTGCTCTTTTTCCCCTTGATGATTTTGCCTGTAGCGGTGCTGGGTGGGATGTTTTGTACGCACTCCCTACGGTACACGCGCTTCATTTGCACAGATGTGTGCATAGGACCCCTACTTTCTAATCCGGCATTTGAGGTTAAAATTGCATGCATCGGTGGGACTAACTAGAATATAACAGGGCTGAGAGAGGAAATGCTTAGATTCTAATGGCATCTCCCCTGGTGAGATAAGAAACTCCACAACAGAAGAGTCCTGCTGAGCTAGAATAACAGACTGGGTGGGGGCTCCTTCAAGGTGAGTGCACTGGGGGTGCTGGGAAAGCACCCCTCTGCTCCACCTCACCTCCATGGCTCCTCCTAGATAGCAGCAGGCACAGTCTTGCCCCTGTTGGACCTCATGTACCTGAGGAAGGGAGAGAGGAGATGCCGGCTTCCTCACCTTACAACCGGTGCTCAGGAACCCAGGTGCTTTGTAAATATGCCTGCGGTTTCTCCATTAATACTTGTTCAACTGGTGAGTGACTTGGGTGTACCTTTTCCTTAAGCACTTATTTAACTACCACTCTGTTAGAGAATCAGAAACTATAACACGGAATGAGAAAACTTCTTCAAGTTTCATGGAATCTAGTTGCTGCGGAGAGTAGGTAAATTCAGTAGCTGTTACTATAAAACATGATAGGTATTACGATAGAAGTGTGGACAGAGGCTTCAGAGGAAGGACAACTATTTTCTTTAGAATAGGGCTGGACGATGATTACTGGCAACGTATGATATTTATACAGGAGACGTTCACCTGTTGTGTGTGTATGCAGTAGTCATCTATAGAAATAAGGGTAACTGGAAGGATCTTCCCTTTCTTAAGTTCATGAGATGAGGCAGAAGAACCCTTCTGGATTGTAGGGAAATGAAACTGGGAGCATCGGAGCCTGGGACCTACCGGCCGTACGCTTACTAGTGGCCTCTGTGCCCTGAGAGGAGGGTGCTACCTTCAGGGTAATCCATCACGTTCATGGGTAGGGACCACTCTGTGTGTGCAGAGACTCCTGGACACGTCCGACTTTTCTCAGCATCGATCAGTTTAGAATCATTTTGTGATGTCGACCTGTGTCAGCCCCACTGGCTTTTAAAAAAATTGTCATCAGCTGTGCCGTGAGCTTTTAAGCCAGGCTCTTTCATCATGACATACAGAAATCTCTATGGTTCAGACTTTCAGAAAAGTGTGTTCGGGTGTTTGGAGCCTTGGCAGGGCTTCGGCACCGACATCTGGATGGCCCTTATTGGTGGTGGTGGGTGATGTAGGACACGATGCCAAATAAGGAAGTGCAAGCAGCACGTTTATGGAACTACGAAGCCTCTTTAGTGTTATTGCTGTTCCTTGAGCAATGCGGTATGACTGGAGACGTCTGGAAATTTACAGTAGTCAGGCTGGTAACAGCAAGCCACAGGCCACCAGCTCTTACTTGGGAAGCTGGAAAGACCTGAGAGAAACTCCCCATTTGGTCTGGATGGAGAGAAGGAGCAGCAGCTCAGAGGCGGCGTCAGTCTGATTCCGGGTGAGGCAGGTTTGGTGTCTCTTGGTGACGGAACTAGGGAAAGTCTGTGCGTTTAGATTTGGCATGACACTGTAACCCACCCCTTCCCTTGTTTTGTTTTTATTACAGTGAGAATTCTTCCTGGTGGTGGTGATTCTGAAAAATTTTTATTAAAGTAGAGTTGGCATGCAATATCGTGTTCATTTCAAGGGTGCAATATTAGTGATTTGAATTTACCTTCTGTCAGTCTTGCTGGTGTGTCCGAGTTAGGTTTGGATGGAAGGACAGGAATTGACACGTATGAAATAACAGGAAACAGTGTCACACTTCTTCATGAGAAGTGACAAAGGCAGACAGGGTGACGCAGGGGAAGTGGGCTGGCTGGGGAGTCTGGGTTCTAGTCCTAGTTTCACCAACTGTGTTTACATGGAATACATTTGGTTTTTGTGTTTCCTCAAAGAACAAATATAGAAATAGGAAGATCAATGGGAACCCACAACATTCTTCTCTGTGACTGGGCCCTACCTCCCCTCCTGAGCCCTAAGTGGTGCCGTCTAAGCTTACTTGGATACTGAAGGAAGCAACATCTTTTTCTTAATTCTCTTCCATGTTCTCCAGTGTATTCCAGTGTGTTCTCTAGTAGAGAAGTTCTGAGGTCCCACTGCCTGGCAGGGTGCCTGTGGTTTCTGTGGTCTGCACTGGGGAAGGACCACCTAGAACAGGTGTCCCCAGTGATGGGAAGGTGTGTATGTTGGTGGAGGCCACCAGGTGAGTAGTGCTGGGTATGTGCTTCCTTTATGGTGGAGCAAAGGGAGTGCCGCTCCCACTCTTTTTAGAAAATAAGGAGATTGCAATGAGGAAACGTAAGATCCACTGTCAAGAGAAGCAGAAGGGTCTACTACACCGGAGGAAAACAAATGCAAATGGCAGATGGAGAAGGTACACCCCAGCAAGGTCCCCCAAACGGAATGGTATTTGTATTTTCTAAAGAAACCAATATGCAACGTACAGATGATGTGTCATGGAATTGTACATGTGTAACCTGTATAATGTCATTAGCCAGTGCCACCCCAATAAATTTAATTGAGAAAGAAAGCAATAGTTTCTATAAAGTAAGGAATTAAGCCATGTCTATAGGGGGTATAAAGGGTCAAGGAAGGTATAGTGAGGCAGTAGAAGCATGAGTTGGTCAAGGTCAAGAAATAAGTAAAAGAAAAAGGAAAATCATCACATGCGAAGTCCTGCTTGGAAGTACCACAAAGAAAATTAGAGATCACTGAAACCATGGTAAGTACTAGATGAACAAATCTTAGAGATCTGTACAGCATCGTGCCTATAATTTACAATATTCTACTGTGCTTCAAACTTTGCTAAGAGATTAGATAGATCTTAAGTGCTTTTTATTGTGAAAAAATAATACTATAAAAAGAGGGCCGTTGGAAACTTTTGGAGGTGATGGATGTGTTTATAGCATAGATTGTACTGATGACTTCATGAGTATATGCTTGTCTCCGGACTCACAGGTTGTACACATTACATGTGTACAGCTATTTGTATGTCAGTCATGCCTTAATGCGGTGGATTAAAATATGGTTGGAAATGTAAGGGCGGCAGTGCTGAGAAAGAGGAGCAAAATGAAGAAAGGGGAAAAGGGTTAAAATGATTTAAAAAAAATAAATGTGGGAGACAAACAAAGGGAATTAACTTACACACAGTGGCTATTCCTGAAGAAGAGGATCAAAATTAAGTGGAAAGATTTACCTAAAGATGCAAGTCAAGAAAACTTTTTATAAGCCCAAATTTTATAACCAGCGTTTAAGTGCCAAGAAATGCTGATACGTAGCAGTCAAAGTGGATCAATCTCCTGGTAAATTTGCTAGATAGGCCTTAAAATTAAAAAAAAAAAAATAACTGTTTGGGTATAACAAGATGAAAAAGCTGAGCTCAGCTTCAGGAGGTTCTACAAAATCACCTGCACAAGCAATAGCAGAAATTGGAGCAATGCCCTACACTGTCAAAAACGAACTACATGTCTATCAATAGGGAGCTATTTAAATAAGTTATAATATTAAATTATAGTCTATGCGTACAATCTGACATTACATAGCTATTAATACAGCAACTCTAACAGTAATAATATGCAATGACTTCTAAGATATATTTTAAGCAAAAAACCCCACAAAAGCCCAGTGAGATGCTGCTTTGTCTGCATATTTTAGAATATACTTTTAAAAACTGATAATAGAGATTGTCCCTGGGCAGAGGTAAGAGATCTCTCTTTCTCTTTCTCCTCCCTCACCCCCTCTTTCTTTCTCTGTCTCTTTCTTACTGTATGCACAAACTATTCAGATAAGGAGCTGAAAAAAGAGAAATAGACTTGTTTATTCAAATGACTTTTCTGCTGGAGCCTGAAAATTCACCACGAGACCTATTTTTATCACCGCCTTCCATTCGAAGATGCAGATATTCATAGGCTAGGTAGGAAATTGTGAGTCCCTTGGGACAAGGTACTATTACAATTCATTTTTCTTCAAAATACATTTATCAGAGAAGATGCTCAATAAATGCTAATCGTCTGGACCTTCAGTATGCTGAAGTGAAGCAATGAAAGATAATGGTTAAGATGATTTATATTGTTGCTTGAGTATGCAGATCTTACCTAATTATCAGAATTGTTCCTTAAACCCATTTAGCCCAATGGAACAGGGAATTGAGAACTGGAAATAAAATTAGCACTTGCAAGCCATTTCTTACTCTATTTTAAGAACTGTATTTTTCATTTTGGCCAGAAAGATGTACCTGTGCCTGTGAATAGACTCCTATTAACCTTTTAGGCTTTATCAAGCGCACCATTTACTGATGGCAAGAGTTACCCCAAGTTAACTGTGTTTAGACTAAACCTTTTCGTCGAATATTTTTAGGTCCCCAGAGTCTTCTGTGCTCTGATTCATTCTAAGATGATCTTCAAGTCACTTACTTCAATCATTTCCAGGTTCCTAAGAGAAATCACACGGCAACCTCTGTGTTCTTGGTACCAACACAAAGTTATGGTACAACAAAAGGCTCAAAATGGGGGAAGGCCATAAACGTCATTGGACCCCCTCAGCGTCCAATCTCATCACTACAATCTCATCACTATTTCTCAGCCATGAACTCGACATCTCTGGGTCATAATTTGACCCACGCTAGCCTGTATAAAGCACTTACCTAGATTCATCACAAATTTGAAATGATGGTCTCCATTTGAATTATTGGTACTTCTACTAGATAAATAGGTGCCTGCTCTACTGATTTTATTTTGCTTTCCACTGTAATTCTAGGAGAAAGTGATGGTTAGAAGTGAGTGACAAGTAGCAGCTAAAAAAATGCCACCTGGAATGGCAGTGCTTGGGCGGTGGCCAGGTAAAGGTGTGCATGACTGTGCAGGGCTCTGAGAGATCATGGAAGGAGTTCCCTCCCAAGCTTTGCTGGATAAATATCCCACCTGTTCTTAACTCTGTTTCTCCATCCGGACCATTAGTAAAGATCTACCAGATGACCATAATGATGCTCTCCAGGGTGGCCAACATTTCCTGCAAGAGAAGGTTTTGGAGAATCAGGCCAATGTCTTAAACTACCATAGGATGCAAAAAGGAAGTCAGCAAACTCTTGGGGGAACCAAGTCTAAAAATGTCGACACAAGTATCTGGTTAGGGGTGTGTCATAACACGCATTTTTACAGAAGCCAATGACTCATGGCACAAACTGTTCCTACTAAACACTACCTTTCCTCCCCTTGAAAAATGAGACAGCTTTCCTCCTAGTCTGAATTGGTAGGTACTGAGCAATGTCTTGTTGGTCCTGTGTCGAAGCATCATTGCCGGACTGTGGTCATCACTGTGTGGCTGTGGCCACACCTGAAGTGTTTTCCCAATAATCCGCTGGTTCCCCAAAGGAGCTGAATGGAGGTCAACTGTATTCGGTCTCTGTGGGGAGGCGGGTCTGAAAAATCATTCTGACAGCCCTGGCTCATCTAGGGTATTTAGTCCATAAGTACATGCACAGTACCACTGCTGGTTCTGACCCTTGTGTCTCATTTCTGTCAGTAAAACCAAGCAGCGATCCAGATAACATAGGAGCGCATCTGCTCTGCCAGAGTTATCTGAACAATCAGTCCTTGCTGTATAAGGAAATGTCTTCTCATTGCTCTGGTTGGAATGTGATCTGAAGGCACCCATTTATAAGGAGGGAGATACAGGTAATTCAGTATAATTTCTCAGCTTCATATGAACCAGGGGAAACCTAGAGGTACAGTTTTCCATAGTCAGTCATGAGCCTGGGAGGAAACACTGCATGTGACCACAGGATGTTTCTGTGGGCAGTAATGAGGTTTTGCTGGCAATAGAACTGTATTCATTTTAAGCCTGGAAGAGTTATGAGTAATAAACTAGTTCAACCCTCCCATTAAAAAATTCTAACTTCACTTCTATACTTTCCACTTAAATAAATTAGAGTTTACCTTTCCCTTCTAGATTAATGTCATAATCAGATCTGCATAGATTACAGTAATTTTTCTTTATCTGCAAAAATCTATGCACATACCCATGTTAAAAATAATAGTTTCACATACAAAGTTGCCTTTCTTAGAATGTCAGAATTTCTAAAAATGATTTAAATAGTTTTGTTATTTGTGTAGTTTCTGCTTCTCAAAAAAAAAAACAGGGCAAGTTTAGTTTAATTATCTTGTTTATTTATTTGGATAATCCAACCATTTTAATACCACTCTTTTTTTTAAAAGATTGTATTTTTATTTATTTTTAGGGAGAGGGGAGGGTGAAAGAGAGGAGGAGAAACATTGATCAATTGGCTCCCACAGGCACCCCTACCAGGGGCCAAACCCCATAACCCAGGCATGTGCGCTGACCAGGAATCAAACCAGTGACCTTTCAGTTTATGGAATGACACCCAACCAACTGAGCCACACTGGTCAGGGCAACCACTCTCCTCTTTTTACGCATTTACCAAATATTTGATCGAGGCTCTATCAAGTACCAGCATCAGTCCAGATGCTGAAAATATAAAAGATGGACGAGACACGAGGGGTACCCCCACTTCTGCATAGATGTCAGAAGTTACAAGACTCTCTCCCACTTCCACCTTGACATCAAGCCATGTACCCCACAGCATCATAGTCTTTCGAACCATCAGAGTTGAGTATGCAAAGAAAACCAAGTCAGCTGAATTCCATGAAGTGACAAGCCTCGTTTGTGCAAGAAAAGACCCACAGTTGCCTTCATTCCTGGTGAATCAGTCAGAGAGGAAAAATCTACCACAGTCAAAAGGACAGAGAGAAACCAGCCCAACCCTTTACCGTTGCATGTGAGTTGGCATGAAAGATGAGAATCCCAAGGAGCTCCGGCCACAGCAAATCTACATCCATCTGCCAACTCTTTTCCAATGATGTCCACTATGTGCCCAATGTTAGGGTCAGAACAGGTGTACTGAACTAATTCACCTCTGAGGTAGGAGAGCCCTTTCATAAATCCAAGGTAGAAGGCCACTAAAGGCTATGGGTGGGGCAGAGAAATGAGGAAAATCTCTCTCAGGCCTTTTAGGCCTTCACCAGGGACATAGCAGAAGCCCCCATATGGCTGGGAGTGGGGAGGGAAGCTGGGGCTTCACAGAATGCACTTCTCGGCCTCCCAGAGGCAGGGGGTCAGGAAGGAATGTTGAGAGAGAGATCTTGGAGAACACAAAGCTGGAAGTGGAACTGGAGGGAAAAAAGAGAACTCCTTAAATACAAAAAAAAAAAATCTAGAAGACTGGATGAAAAGTAGAGATTGCTCAGAGCTTAGAAATTTGATGGCTATGCTGTGAGGTGGAATAATACTTCCAGAGACTTGACAGTGGCCCATTCTCGCTGAAGGTGAAGTCCTGGTCATGTGTTTACACTTTTGAAGCCAGAGGGTACTGATCTAGCTAAAGGTAAACTTAGGTCAAACTCATCTCAACTACGGATCAGCCTAATTCAGCCCTGACAGAAGAGTGTATTCTTTTATGGAAATCACTACTATTTACTTTAGTGTCCAATATTATTTTACCTACAGTGTCTGAACCACAATAAAAATTCATGAAGAGAAATAGGAAATATGACTCCAAGTCAAGAGAGAAAATAGTCAAAAGAAGTAGACCAAGGGATAGACCAGAGCATGAAATTATCAGATGAACTGTAAAAAGCCTCTGATGTAGATGTTAAAGGATTAGTGGAAAAGTGGACCACATATGCAAACATACAGGAAATCTCAGCAGAAAGATAGAAACTATAAAGTGGAACCAAGTGACCATGCTGGAAAATGCAAACTACAAAATCAAAAAGACTTTATTTGATGAGCTTAATAGCAGACAAGACACGGCAGAGCAAAGGATCAGTGAACTCGAATGAGTGAATAGAAATTATCCAAACTTGAAATAAAGAGGAAAAGAGTAAAAAAAATGAAACAGGCTACCATGAACCTGGGGAGAATATCAAATGGTCTAATCCTAAGTAATTGGAGCCTTTGGAAGGAGAGGGGAAAGAGAGGAGAGGGAAGAAGACATGTGTGATGAGATAGTGGCATAGAATTTTTCAGAATGGATCAAAGACTCCTACCTGGGAAGAAGAGCTAGAAAAAGACTGGCTGTGGATGCAGTTGAGAACCTTTCAGATTGGGTGGAGATTATAAGCCACAGTACAATATCATTGGAAGTACTCGAAAGTGAAGAAAACAAGTTCCAAATTCACAGATTGGTAGTCATCGTGTTGTGTTTGAGCACAGCAGGAAGCCCATCCAGCTATAAGAAATAATTTGTTAAAGTCCTCAGGAGTAAGATCACGTGTGACCCTGAGTAAGCCTTTGCAAGAAGTGCTGGTCACACCCCGCTATGGGAAGCCACCGGAGAGCCTTAGTGAGTTGCATGGGGAATAGTTTGGACTCTGAGAACAGAGAGAGATTTCACTTCTGATTTCCTTTTTGAGACATAAAATCAGGAAAGCTTCTTCACTGGTCTCCAGTCAAGTACATCAGGAAGCTGTGAGGTTGTCCTTGGATGAGGCTTATAATGCTTTTAAAGGTTATAGCACCTTTTTACAATTTTGAACTTTTTAATTGATATCATAAAAGAGATATTGTAGTCAGGTAAGTCCCCACCAGCAGAAAATACACAGGTTCACTTTTTACATAGGTCAGCAGTAAGATGAGGAAGGTTTCAACCATTGCAGTGACATTTAAAATAGGAGCCAGGCTGAAGTCAGAAGAGATGTTTCATGTTCGAGCGGCGTGTTTTATTTCCATGAATGTCACGTTCTCTGTATTTTCATGACCTAGAGCAGTACCCCCCCTCCCCCAAAGAGAGAAAAAGCAGGACACGCAAGAGCACCAATTGGTGCTTGTTTCCTTTAAACTAAGACAGGCTCTTCATATCTGAGTGATAAGCACAATTTTCAAGGCCATCAGAATGGAAAAAAATTGCCTGAGTTTTTCTGTAAGCCACAGGGGTATGGCTTAAATTTTGCCTGTTAAAAAATAAGTTTACGTTAAAATTTAGGTGAAGTTTCATCCTAGTAGATTTTGCTATGCAAAAACCAAAATGACCCCAGGATCATGAAAAGAGGAGCATTTCTGCACCTGAGATGGGTGGAAGCAGCATTTCTGTGGCTCCATGTGTCCAGTTGAGAATGTGATGCTCGTCATTCCAAGAACATGGGCATGCTTGTAGCATAGGCTCCCCTTAGCCCCACTCTACGCTGCCCACTGAAGTGGAGCAGTTCAATGGGAACTGGGTCCATGGGAGAGGGAGCACCACTGTAAGGCTAGGATTGGTGGGAGTAGGCAGGGAGGTGGCAGCAGGCATCCATCAGTGGAGCTGGTAGAGCCAGGCAGCCCTGGCTACAGCCAGTCCCGAAGGAGTAGGGGCATTAACTAAGATTTCGTATTATTCAAGGTCCCTGAGTCTGCCTTAAAAACATGTATCTGCTCCCGTGTGCTATCCACGTCGTTTCACGTGCTGAAAAGTACTTTCCAAAGTAGTGACTTTCAGAAAGAATGAGCTATATTTAATTCAGCTTCATAAAGCCCTGAGTTCGCCCATCAATTTCTAGTCCAGAGCCCTACATGGCTAGGATGATAAAGTGTAAAGCAGAATTTGAACTTGTATTGTTCAGGCAGTAAAATTCCACGGGGAAACCCAGATTGTTTTGAAAGCATGGCAGGTCTAATCTGGGGCCCCTCTGATGCATTTCGAGAGAGGGAATGTATTTATGGTTCGAAGACTAGCACATGCTCTTCCTGTCCTCAGAATCACTTTTCTGTCTTTTTCCATTTCTCTTCCCTGTTCCTGACTTAGTCTTTATTTTCTCCTTTCTTTTTCTTTCTTTCTTTTTCTAAATCTGGCCAGAAGCACATGGACATAGGAGCTAAAGGCACATTTCTGGCAACTGTTCTTGAAAAAAAGGTTTGGAAAATTATGTGATAATTGTATTACTGCTCTTACTAGCTGGCGACATCTAGCGTGACAAAAATATGCAGTCTGGCAGACGGCCTTGCTGGAGGGTCCCCTGGAATGGATGTGTGGTGGACCCCAGGCCCCTTTCAGGTTTATTTTTACTCGCTGTGTGCTCCCCCAGGTGTGTCCACCAGGTCTCCACAGGGTGCGGCATGGACTAGAGCATCACTGCCACGGCCCTGCTGTGGTCGTCCAGGGCTGTTGGGCTGGTTTCAAAGAAGAGTTTTCCATCAACCCTTCCATTCTCCTTAAACTCTTAAAAGGAATCTCCCGAGAACATGAGCTAGTTAATTTTAGTTGGGGAAAAATGGCGTGGAAGATCGGCATCCCTCTGTATACTTAGTGAAATTTCTAGAATAATTACTGAAGAAACTTCTTATACAATGAGGGAAACACACAAAGCACGAAGCCACTTTGTACACTAGTGGTCCAGGGTTCTAGCTGAGCACGGTGCATTGAACACGTGGTTCATCTCAGCGCCCTTCCAAAACACCCATGTAAACATCCAGTAAAAGGCATAAAAGACAAGGTCATCAGCAAAGAGGCAGGGGGTTGGGAGTGGGCCAGAGGTGCCCACACATTTCCGGAATATGTGAAGAGTGATTTAGGGGAGAGGAGGCTGTAATGTAGGCAGCCTATACAGGTGCCCTTGAGCAGTACTGCACAGAGAGGCACGTGAGGCTCAGGTACAACAGACCGAGAGGAGAGAGCATGAGGCAGGATTTTAGGAGAATCTATACACGCCGCCTATGCACTTCCACTTTCCCCCCACACACCCTCAGGGTGCCAGGCAGCCACCTCTCCCCTTGCTTTTGTAAGTGGAGACACTGGCCTCAGGGAGCCCAAGGGCACTGCAGGCCTGTGGTTCTCAAACAGGGACTATTTTGTGCCCCATCTGCCCCCGGGGGATCTGTGTCAGTGTCTGGGGAAATTTTGTTTCTCCCTCTACTCGGGGATGCTTCTGGCATCTAGTGGTGAGAGGCCAGCAGTATGTTAAACATCCTATAGTGCACGGGAGGGGCTTCCACAGCAGAACATTATCTAGCTGACGATGTCACTTGTGAGAGGCTGTCACGAGTGAGGGGCACAGGGCTGAGTGCAGGGAAGTGAGCTGGAGTCTGCATGTAGGACACTGGGAGTCCCAGCCCCCATGAATGGCTGGTGGGAGCGCTGATGATTCATTGTCCCAAGACAGAAGGAAAGGCCACCAGATAGTGGCTTTGGGGATGTGCCAGCATAAAAGCCTGCCACTGCCAATTATCCAACGTTGAGGCCCACCCACTGGCGAGACCACCGGTGTACACAAAGGTCCAATAAGCTTGTTAACACCTCGGCTACAAATATGAATGCCAGGAAGCAGTTTTAGGAGCATTGCAGAAGCTGGCAGTGTAGAATGAGCTCTCCAAGGAAAGGCAACAGGATAATAAACTGAAATTGAATTTTTAAAATGTGTAAACAGGAAACTAAGAAAGTACAGAAAAAAAATCCCTTCAAAAATACTATAATTAATATCCTTACACAGGTAATAGAGGATTCGGTGAATTTTGCACTAGGAAGAGAAATCAGAGAATTGGAAAGAACTTTTTGAAATAAGGAATATGTACTGAAAAGAGAGTTAAATGATGAACTCCCCCGAGGAGGCAGAGAAATTGCCGATAGGAGAGCAAGGGCACAAAAACTGGGGGCTCTGACACGTGACTGTGGGAAGCGCTATGAAGTGAGAAAGGAAATAATAAGGGCAGACAAATGAGTAGAAACAGTAATGTGAGAATAATTCCCCAAACCAAGGGATACGAGTCCCCAGAGGGAAGAGCTTGCCAAGCAGATAGTGCCGAAAGCTGAAAGACAAAAATCAAAGCAGATCCTTGGGAATTTTTAGGACACCAGAGAGAAGAACCCGTCCAAACAGAGGATTGGTGTTAGGCTGGGACCGAGCTTCTTAGCGGCACCCTGCTTCCCTGGGAGTTAACGGAACTGTCCCTTCAGAATCCTGAAGAACGATGGCTTGATCTGGTTGCAGTCATGTAAACTAGACTTTGTGACTCAGTCAGACCCTCCATGACAGGTGAGGAAGGATATTTTCAGATAGGAGCCCCCAAACCTACCTTCTGTGTATTCTTTTTTTGAGGAAGATACTGGAAAAAGGGGAACAGAGAGATGGACATGAGACCCTGGAGGCAAGGTTTCGGCCTCTGGGAGTGCCTGGGGATAGGTGCGGCGCAGCTGTGCTGGCGAGTCCCCGGGCCAGCCTGGGGACAGAGGCAGAGGTTCCGGGATGCAGGTCTCTAGAGAAAGAAATGGAAGCAGATGACTTCCTGATTTGTCGGACTAGCGGGGCACGGGCTTTAATTCAGGCAGACTCAGATGTGACTTGCTTCATTGTGGCCAATACAGACAGCGAGGGTCTGAATGACGAGACTATTCTCATTGGTAGAATCTCAGATCAGGATTTGAGGAGGTTTTAGGGAAAGGAAGAATGAGTATTTGTCCTGGTTTTGTTGTCAGAGTTTTACATCCAAATGGCAGGCTCACGTGCTTTAAAACAAGACTGCATTCCTCACTGTGTTTCTGAAGTTTCTACCGAGGGCTCAGATAATGTGAGATGTGTCCCAAGTATTAGTTGAATAGATGAATGATTCAGACATGGACTTGAGTCCCACAAAGTGTGGAAGAACACAGACCTGACAGCAGCTCCATATTCTGTTCTGAGGGGAGACCACTTGCAGGTAACAGCAAAATGGCCATGACTCTGTATGAGAAAGCTCAAGGAGTGAATGAGTGCTCAGCAGTGACGAAGTACTGGATGGAGCTTTTAAATGAAAGGGAATGGAAAGATTCACCCAATCTTGGAGCCACAGTAGCCCCTATAAAAAGCCACATCCTGCCCTGGCTGGTGTGGCTCAGTGGATTGAGCGCAGGCCTGCGAATCAAGGGGTTGCTGGTTTGATTCCCAGTCGGGGCATATGCCTGGGTTGCGGGCCAATTGCTCAGTGGGGGGCACGTGAGAGGCAGCCACGCATTGATGTTTCTCTCCCTCTCTTTCTCCCTCCCTTCCCCTCTCTAAATATAAATAAAATCTTAAAAAAAAAAGCCACATCCCAAAATCAGATAATGGAGCCAGCGTGTGAATCTGACAAAACCCAATTCCCCACTCCTAGGGGTTTGGCTAACAGATTTAATGACCTCCTTCCAGCTATTTGAAAATCATGGAGACCTGACATCCTACCGGAGCTCTGAAGCTGCAAAATAATTTTTAAAATAGGCAAATAACAGCCTGAAAGTGTGTTGTTAAGCCCCAGAACAATATCATGATTAAAATGAAAGAAGGGCAGAAGAATGGCAAGCGGCGCCGAGGCATTCAAATCCCAAATAGGGAATCCTGAATATTGTCACGACTCACGATTTATCTTGAGCTCCCTGCAAACTCCCCTACAGATCGACTCTATTTCAGACTCGAAACCGTCTGTCTTTGTGCGTGCGCGCGCATGTGTTCAAACCAGCATGTCTTGTACATTGTAAGGCAGGCAGGGAAAAGAGGGAGCTGAATAAATATATAGTGCTCGAGGTTGCTACCCAGATAACTGGGGATCAGGGTGACCTGGGTGCTAATATTTTATCTCACGATTCAATCCACGTAATCAGAGTTCTTTTTTCCCCCCTGAGACTAAGTGTCCATCCCAACTGTACCGTTGACTTGTTTCCCTGTGCCTCAGTCTTTGTCTTGTAACTAGTTCAAGTCCATTCTTTCTTTTGCTCATCCAACCCACACAACCCCGCCCAGGAGCCCTCTTGCACTGCCTGTACCCTGAGAATAGATGTGGATCTCATAGGAACGCCTCTGCCTACACCTCCCGTGGCAGCTGTCCTCCTGCCCACTGGAAACCTCTCGGCATCTTCTGCCGCCTTCCACCCTCCTGGACACCCTGTACTTCAGACACTACCTTCTGGGTATGCAGAATCAACTGTGTGCTTTAGCTTTGCCCATCAGGGACCTATTTGGGTTGCCCTCTTTTCACTCCATTGGTGAGGGAGAGAGTCCCTTCTCAGGTTATAGGGATGGCAAAGCATCCAGCACCCACCACTGGGTCAATGAGGTCCAAAGCAGTTTATCAAGCAGGTGCACTCACAGCCTGAGGGAGAATGGCAAACCATGCAGAGCCACGTGGAGGCCGAGCTTGGGAACAGAGTGAAGGAGGAGGGGGCATGGGAGATAGCCTTTGTCTAGAGAGAGGTTAGGGTGACCCCTGGTTCTTATGGGAGGATATGATTGGCTTGTTGGAATAATTCCATGGGCCGGCAGGGGACTGAGGCCCACTACACTCAGGGATGGGCAGGAACCATGCCTGTCCCCCTCCATAAGGAGGGCTCTAGCTAGGGGACCTGATCTGAGGCAGCACCGTGGGGAGGGGAGCTGTGATTTGGCTATTCTAGACCCTGGTTTTCTTCAGCTGTCACCACACACGTAACTCGGGCCTTAATGCTTACATCCTTCCTCTGTTCATGTGCCTATGTCTACTCCGTTCTTTCCTGCCCCCGCCACTGCGTTTCGCGTTCCATCTCTTGCGGCATCATAGGGGAAAGTCAATCCACACTTACCGCATTGAGCTACCTGAGACCACAAGGTGATGCAGCCTGATGGAGACTTCAGCGTTGTCTACCTGAATCACTTCATGTCATCGCCGAGGAAACTGAGGCGGTGGCATGCTGTGATTATAGTCACTAGTGACTATATGCTTATGACCAGGAGGAGTATTCTCAAAAGGCAACTGGGAAATTAAAGAATTTCTCCATCAATGAATAGAATTAATGTGATAATATTTTAAGAGGACATTGTCTTGTGAGAAATTGTCTATAGTTTATGGAAATTTAAAAAAATACTCAAATACAAGTTAAAGTGGTAGTAGCCAAGTCCATAATGCTATTGGATAAATTCTTTAAGACCTTTGCAAACTTAGGGTAGGGTACAATGGCTATTATATAAGTGACATGTTCAATTTTAGGAGTATCTATTATTTCCTAAAATTTGGAAAAACCAGTGGTTTTCCTATTCCCTATTTAAAACCACAGACACAGCACTTGTTTGAGCCCCTGATGCGAAGCCCTGTGACTTCTGTCTTGTCCCTGGTGCATGTTTCCTGGACATTAGAACTTCCAAGCCTGTTTTCCCCCTTCCTGGCCTCAGAGTTTGCAATGTCAAGATTTGCAACAATTTGCAACATTTCAGTGAACTCAAAGTGCAGGCATTTTGGACTCATTTTTTGCTGCATGCTCAGTACGTACCTTGGCAAACGCCAGGCACCCTGTCGAGGCATGCTGAGTGATGAGTGAATTGACGAGTGGTTTCTACACAGGTCCGCCTGCTTCCACTAGTTACCACCTGGGCTAAGGAAGGTCGTGCCCCACCTGGTTCAGATCAATATGGTCTCATCTGTCCATCGGGCCCTTGAAAGACGCTGACAGATGGCCAGTGATGCCTGCCTGTGCTCTTACAAAATGAGACAGAGAAGTGCCAGGGACCAGCTGCGGTGGCTGTACCCTCTCTGCTCTACTCTCCTTCTCTGGAGCCATTCCAGGGCAAATTAGAAGTTCCTGTGTGGTCACTACGTGTCCTCCAGACACAGGGCTGTTGAGTAGAGCAGGTTGGAGGAACTGCAGGAAGGGTACTCATTAGCGGATGTGGGTATTTTAAATAAATGAGATAAATATTGTGATGTATTGGTTTTCTTCATGAAATATGAATAGAAACACCACGATTCTCTTGAAGAAGTGTAGTTTCGGTTTAGAAAGTGAAACCTAAAGACTCAGGGAGGTATCACTCTAAACTCTGTGGTTTTGTAATAGTCCTGTTGCGATGAACAACAGTAACAATGTAAAATGTGGCCACAATTCTGAGCTATTGATTCAGAGGCTGAGCTCGTTTCCTGCTTTGTTTAGTGCTGCTTTGCTTCAGAGCTTACATAAGAATTTCTGTTCCCACAGGGCTGTGCATTAAGGACAGGTAAAACAACCTCTCTCGTGAGGCTCTTTGAGGTTATTGATAGTGCCCGTGAACTTCTGGAAGCTTTTTTTTTGTTGTCGTTGAACAGTGTTGTTGCCTTGGGTATGTTCTTATTAGGATAAAATATTCATTTATTTGATTGACAGAGGGCATACTTGGCAATTTTCATCCAGCAGCCAGAGAATGCCTGTGTCCCCACCCCCTGAAAAGGGATTCTAAATATTTTAAGAATTAGAACAATGTCTTCAGCTGTAGACACAGATCTCTCTCCTGGAGCCTTAACTGTATTTAGGACCCATCCAGGGCGACCTCCTTTCCTCTCCCCTGCCAGACTCACTGTGAATTACCCACACATTGCAACGGGGAATGAAGAATTGGGTAGGGTGGGGGGCTCTAATCATGTGTGCGAGGGTCTGAAATTCAGACTTTGAAGATCTATAGAATGTGTCCTAATGTTGATAAGTAATCTTATTTCACTTGAAAAATCCCATTTCCAGCTGTTTTTTTTTTATAATTGTTATCCTCTCTGGCCCACCACCTAGTATGTATATGCAATTCACATTTATTATTTTCATTTCCATCAGAAAATTACTCTCATCTTCCCACACCATAAAGAATCAGGAAAAAGGGCATTTTGATTCCTTGCTTTCCTAATCAAAATACTTTCCTACAC
This sequence comes from Macrotus californicus, assembly GCA_007922815.1. Taxonomy (NCBI): domain Eukaryota; kingdom Metazoa; phylum Chordata; class Mammalia; order Chiroptera; family Phyllostomidae; genus Macrotus; species Macrotus californicus. Next base: position 40,960 of record VMDR010005701.1, read on the forward strand.
ATCTGGTTCCACCAGGTGGGCATTTTTCTCTCCTTGATCACAACTAACATCACAACCACTGGTCCTCCTTTAATGTCTGTCTCTCAGGTATAAAGGAATGGAATCGAATTCCAGAGCTGGGAGAGATTTCCGTGACCATCTCAGCTGCTGTCCTCATGTCTGAGAGGGGTAACGTGAACTGAAAGAGAACGTAGATTCTGGGGCCCCAGTTCTGTGCACTTTCCAAGACACGTCGAGGCCGCTGCTCACATGGCACAAAGATGCGAGCAGGGCCAGGCGGGGGTTTCTTCCCCAGCGCTGACTCCACTGCCTGCCCTCTTGCTGAGGACGTCAGCCCTGGGAGGCTTGCAGATGTTTTGCCTGAGAAGTCTTCTGTTGAAACAGAGGTCTTAGGGAGGAGTCCCATCTTCAGCCTGTTTTAGCCAATTTTTGATATATTTGCTAAAGTCATATAAGGAATTAGCAGAATGGGGCATTGGATGAAGATGGTTTTCAGGGAAAGGGAGCAGCAGGATGAAGGAATGGCATCGGAATGGGTTCTTGCTGACTTTTGGAACTGTCTTTAATCCCATCAATATTATCTACCTTTAAGGCAGATACTGTTATCTCTGTATTAGAGACAGGCAGCATATTCAGAGAGGTTAAGATTTTTATCCAAGATATGCACACAAATGGAGCAAAACCTACAAATTCCCCCCAAATAAACTCTGTAACACTTTACCCTTTTGCCCTATCTAAACCTGGACTGGGTGCCCTGTGGGAAAGGAGGGGTGATCCCTTGAAGAGAGGTATGGCTTTTTAGGCAACACGGGTCATTGATGTACCCAACCTGCATGGACAGGAACCGTGAGGCTATGTTAAATGACGACTCAGCCATTGGTTGGTATTTAGAAACACCTTGTCTGTGCCCAACAGAAGGCAGGAGTAGTACCAAGTTATCATTCCCTGCCGTCCAGTCACCCATGGTGGTCTTGTGGGAGTTTCCTACAAGAAACAATAGAATGTTTGATAGGACAGCTGTGTGGCTTAGAGCGTGTGAAGGGACAACCGACTGAGTGTTGAAGGAGCTCAAAGAACAGTGAGACCACGGAGCCATGCTGGTCAGAAGGACTCCGTGGCGAAGGTGGGGCTTTTGGTGAACCCAACACAGTGAGAATTTGGGGAGGTACAGGATGAATGCCCCATGAATGGGAGACAGCACAGGTAGAGTCAAAAGAGCATATAGGACTAGGAGCAGATGACTTGCATTCACTGGTCTTCACTATTCAAGAAATTACTCCTGGGATCGTGAACTAATATTGTAATCTCTAGGCTAAGTCCTAAAATGAGGGAGTAAGACTAGATGATCCCTAAGGTTCCTTCCTGGGCTAATATTTTATCATTGCAGACTTGCCCAGTTATAGAGTGGTATCAGCTGGGGCTGGGCCACTTGGTTATGGGGTGCAATGAGCAGTCAGATGGGAATGGCACAAGGACCCAGTGCCCTACCTGCTGTGTCTCAGACACACTTTCACTCTTGGGCACCAAAAACGATTGTTGTTACTTTGAGGTTAGTATTTTAATGATGTGTAATCTGTTACCAACTTGATTCTTTGTGGTTTCCTTTTAGTCCCTATACTAATCACACTTTCACACATCATCCTTGCAGGCCAATCACCTGGTGAGTCCCTGGATACCACGGCCCTAATTAATACTTGCCTGCTATAGCGCCTGCCACATAGTTGCAGCTCAATAAATATTTGTCAGGTAGCATGACACAGAATATCCAAAGCACTTTTCAACTTTTTGAAACATGAGAAAAGTTGCAGTAGTTCTTAGAATCAATGCTAGAAACCGAGAGGAGGGAGAGTGAGTAAAGAAGAGGAACACAACCTAGTTATGTGGCCCCCGCAAAAAGGGATAAAGAATTGGGGTTCATACTTTTATCTCTCTATGATTTTCTGCTCTGTGACACGGTCCCCGACCGTAAGTGACATTGCCTATATGGTCTTGGAGAATCACTGTTCCTATTTACACGCAGAACTAAAGGAAGGAGGGAGTAGATTTGGACAAATTCTTTTCCTTGAGACCCTGTAGGGCAGCCCTGTGGGATGTGAGTTGCCATGTTACTGGGCTGAGTTACTGATATGGGAAATTTGCCTTGTATCTTGCCTGCCACACACAGGTCACTTGAGTAGCACCCCCTCACCCCATCCCACTGAATTTTTGTTTCTTAAAACTCAGGCTTCTGTGATGTTCACAGATTCTAACCCAAGTCAGATTAGAACCTGCCCAGCGTTGTCTCTTCCTTGCTAGGAGTGTACCTGGGTCTTTGTGTGACCTGGGTCTTTGCTAATGTAGGTGTGGGTGAGTGCCTGGGAGAGAGAGGGTGCTCCGTTTTGACTGCCTTGTTTTAATTCTGCTCCCGGGCAGACGTGGCCTGCTGCAGCTCTCACTCAGTGTTCAAGGAAATTAATTGCCTTGGAAAAAGGTCACCAGATGCTTTAAACATTACAAATGATGATATTCAACGAATCTAAATTCTGCCCCGAATTCTTCCTATGACTCCTTGCGTCTGAAACCTGTGAGATTTCTGGTGCAGAAGAGTTTTGTCCCTTTTCTCGCACTCACATTTCCTGTCTTGTCTTGTTTTCTCTACTGTATGTCTAAGGCTTTTCTAGCGTTTTCGCTGGGGTGATCGAAGTGCTGCAGTTGCCTCTACTCCCCAAAGACAAGGGCGTCTTTTACAGCTTCTGCCAATCAGAGCGCCTGGGATGACGTGAAAACAAGGAATACACCTCTGGCCGGCCCAGTGCATGACAATTCTCGGAGATAATTGTCTCTTAGACAAGCCGACAGGTTTTGCTTTAATTGCATCTGAAGTTTTCAGGAGATCTACGTTTTTAGGAGGTTGGGATCCATAATCAAAATGTCTTTAAGTATACTAGTTAAGTCATTCTACCTGCATGGCATCTTTAAAGACTGAATTTTCAACGATAGTAAAAGAAATGGGTTCTCTCTGCTTATTTAATGATCAGTCTAGTAACGTAAAAGCCAATTTTCATTCTGGCAAACCCTTTCTGCATGAAATCTGCTGTGGCATTTCGGCTCTCTGTGCCTCTGGTTGCTCACCTTGAGCCAGTGTCTGGAGGCTTTTCTTCCCTCCCCTCCTGTGCGTCCTGCACAGGGAGAGAGCGTGAGGTGAGCGGAGTTTCCTGGCTGTTGGCCTACTGAGCGCAAAATGGATGTTGTACTTACACTTTGGACAGAATTTTATTTCCCAGAGGGAAAAGTGTTATCTTCCCTTAGATTGGGTTAGAAGTACTTTGAAGACAGGAACTTGTGCCTTCCCCCAAGACTGTGCAGGGCAGCCTCAAAAATGGCAAATTTTCATTTTATTGATATGTTTATTTTGGCACCATCTCAGTTGGTCGTTTTAGCTTTTTGGAGAGTTTCAGAGTTTTCCTCAGGAGGCAGTATTCTTACAACAGCCATCTGCGCGCCGTTATTCTCGTGGCAGTTTAAAGATAATGGGGGTCTCAACCTGTGGGGGAGGGTGAGAGTGTCCTCGCTGTAGACTGACTGTGTCCCTCAGCCTTCCCATTTGGACATCCAGCCCCCAAGTGCTGGTGGCAGTTTCTCGTCACTCCCCGCATTCCATGTGAACATAGGATTATTGCCATGCTGTTTCCTCACCGTCAGCGCCCACTCATGTTTCTGTCTGCCCCGAGAGTGCCTTTCGTGTTAGCGTTTCCTGTCGGGGACAGTTAGCTCCTGGAACTCGGCTGCGTTCTGGTTGGCCACCATGGCGCTTAAGCCATGGGCACCCCGAAGTACACCTGTCTGTGACATGTGGGAGAAACAACAGGGATATATTCTCGTTCCCAGGCGATGCTCCAGATGCATGTGTTTCTACCTCGTAAGTCTGGGCACGAGTGGTGCAGACCAGGGCCACCCGGCATGCTGTGTCTCACATTTGTCACCCATGTGACCTGGAGAGTAGTGGCAGACTGGTAATTGTATAGAAAGGGTCAAGGGAAGCCGTTGGTCACTCTTTTAGAAGAATAGCAGGAACGTTCACCAGCTGGGTTTTAAGATTCTACATCCTCGGGTTTCCACGGGATCATGGCAGCCACCTTCTGTCCTACATGCAGCCTCGTTTCTTCATCTTTGATGGGAATGACGATGGGATCAGTGGACAGAGAACTTGCCAGCCTGGAAATTCTAGGGCGCTGTGCTGTGGGGGTTTCAGCACAGAACTGGTTCTCATCCAGAGTTATGATCCACAGTGTTGCTTGTCTTCATAAATTCTGCAGTTAAACTGCATTAAAAAATAGAGATAAGACTAGGTGAAAACTGACTGGATGCTCAGACTAGGAAGAACTAGTCGCTGAAGAATTCTGTCTCAAGGCTTGTTCCCGAAAGGGGATACCACAGAGGTTTTCCCCAAGTTTCTGGAAAGTCTAGAGTTTCAGAGAGAGAGCACTGCTGTGATTTCTCACCCCGGGGGTAAATCCCGAGGCATGGCACAGTACACTTGACCTCCTGCCCTGAACCCCACTCAGGATAACCTCCGTCTTTCTTCCCTAAGAATGTACCTTGGAGGCTCCTGTCCAGAGAAGGTGGAAATGCCGTCCTGCACACCCTCGAAGGATTGACAGTTTATTTGCGGAACTAATTGTGGATATATATGGGGCGGGGAGAGGTTAGGCTTAGTCAAAATTAGGCAAGAGACAGTTAGCTACAGCCTCAAAGCCTCTTCCCCCTCTGAATTCTGTCTTTCTCATCATGTCATAGAATTTCTTTCTAAATTTATTTTTTATTTTAATTTTTTTTATCCTCCCCTGAGGACATGCTTTTTTTCTTTTTTTTTTTCTTTTTTTTTTTTTTTTTTTTTTTGTGAGAGAGGGGAAGGGAGGGAGAAAGAGAGGGAGAGAAACATCAATGTGAGAAACATCAATTGGTTGCCTTTTTGTATGCACCCCGACCTAGGGTGGAACCCACAGCCCAGGCATGTGCTGGAATTTGAACCCATGATCTTTCAGCTTGTGGGATGATGCCCAACTAACTGAATGAACCACACCAGCCAGAGCACATCACAGAATTTCTTTACAGGTTTCTGGAAAGAACTTCTAAATGAAGTGCGAATACACTATGTGTAACAAGTTGCCCAAGTATTGAAACATCACCAAGTGATGCTTCTCAAAGAGAGAAAACCACAATGCATTGTTCTGGGGACTGTTGGCTCAGGGCAAGTTGAGGTCCTGAGAAGTGGGGGCTCTGCCTCCTGGTCATAAGCTTGCCATCACCTGTTCCAGTTGCTTCCACTGTCACTGGGAAGCAAGGTCTGTTGCAAATGAAAGAAGGCGAAGGGATTAGCCAAAGAACATAGATGCATAACCCATGGACACAGATAGCAGTGTGGGGACAGCCAGAGGGAAGAGGGGCAAAGGCTAAGTAGAGGAGGGCAATTGGGACATCTGTCATGGGGTCAACAATAAAAATAAAGAAAAAATAACAATTAAAAAAAGATAGAAGGTCTGTTCTCAGCTCATGCTCTGCAGGCTCGCCATGCAAGTCTGGGTGTGCCTGCTGAGGGTTCTTTTGCTTTTAAAAGAGCCCCCAAATAATTGACCTCTTCCAGTGGCAAATGTATTGCCTCCAGAGGATCTAAATGTGTGAACCTTGAGTATACATTCTTGAAAAATTAAGGGCCTCCTGCTAACTTGAGAATCCCTTGAGTGGGAAGGCCCCCTTCCCTCTGGTCCAACTCTGTCCTTAAACTACTTCCTTTCTTTCCTTTTGTCCTCACAGTCACGTGTTCTCGGCAGCCAGGGCTTCATAGTAAAACATTTTGGCAGAGGTTCTTGTCTTGCTGAAGTACAATGATAAAAGCCTCTTGCTTCAAGTACTTTTTCATTAGCATCCATTGTAAAAATTAATTCAGAGCAGCCAAGGATTGATTCTATCTGTGCGACTGGTAGTGTATTCTTAGTATCAAATAGTTATTTGAATAATATCTCCAAAATGTTGTGACACTGTCAAAGGATTCACGATTTGGCACCAAAACCAGGCTTGAAAAGGCACCATAAAAGACGGTTTTGACGTTATTTGTGTTTATTTAACACTGTTATTTTAAAGAAAGATTGGTGCATGGGTATTAAGAGTACCGATCAAGGAGGCACTGAGAGGCATCACTGAGTGTTAGGGATTCAAGGGTGAGCAAGGCTGGGCCCTGCCTTTGAGCAGAACAGAGGAGACAGACGTGCCCACGACAAAAACGGCAGCAGTGCTCATTGTTCCAAGGGCCTTCCAGAGAGGCGCAGGCTCAGCCTCCTCATATTGTTGAACTTCCTCATGCTCCCAGCGTTTCTTGGTTTGAACAGGTTATTTTTTCCTCTTGAGCTATAGAGTTTTCTATTTATGACTTGACAAATGACAGACACCATCTGACAGATGTACAAACACGGTGGAGCGGCCATTTGTCAAAATGACTGTTTCTCTAAAGGCGCAGTGCTCCCTCCGAGGCAGAGGCTGTTCCCGCGGGCCCTGCCTGTCTCATCTTCCACGGCGTGCATTTCCAAACCACATTTACGCTGGCATTTTAGAGTGCTTCAGTTACTTCGTAGGAGGTGGGTGTCAAAAATTATTAAAATGTTTACTACTGGGGACTGTTTAGGTATTATTTAGGACAATTGTTTTGCAGATCAAAGTAGATCATACCTTTCTACTAGATCAGAGTAGAAAGGTATAAATAAATCATGAATCTCACCACTTTAAAGGAAGAAGAACTGTAAGTGTTTGTTATGCACTGAAGGTTGGTTTCCCCCTAAGTTCGCACATTGTGGCCCTAACCCCCAAGGTGATGGCCTTGGGAGATGAAACCTTTGGGAGGTGATTAGGTCATGAGGGTGGAGTCCTCATGAATGAGATTAGTGCCCTTACACAGGAGAACCACAGAGTTCCCTCATGTTTTCTACCAGGTGAGCATACAGGGAGGAGAGAACCAAGCAGTGGTTTTCAGTTGACACTGAATCTGCTGCTACCTTGATCTTGGACTTCCCAGCATCCAGAACTATGAGAAATAAATATCCATTGTTTTTTTTTTTTAAGATTTTAATTATTTATTTAGAGAGAGGAGAAGAAAAGGAGGAAGAGAGGGAGAGGAAACATCAATGTGTGGTTGCCTCTCACGTGGCCCCAACTGGGGACCTGGTCTGCAACCTTGGCATGTGCCCTAGACTGGGAATTGATCTGGCGACCCTTTGTTTCACAGCCCGTGCTCTGTCCACTGAGCTACACCAGCCATGGCAATATCCATTGTTTATAAGCCTTTGGTGTTCTGTTATCGCAACCCAAACAAACTACGACAGTACCTTGGCCCGTTGTCCTAGTGTTAAGCTTTAATTTGCCCTTATTTCCCCCTCTAACAAAATTGTTCGCTCTTTCCTTTAAAAACTGAGTTTTTATTAAATATGAAGTAGAAATGGACAGTGTAAAACATACATATGCTGCATAGAGTGGCATTTCAATAAGTACTCATGAACTTGCAATCAAGATTAAGAAAAAAATCTAAGCTTATCGCTTTCCTGTTTATTAAAAAGCTACCCTTATCCTAATTTTTGTATTTACTTTCTCCAGCACTTCTTTACAGGTTTATCATATATATGTGCATTCCGAAACAACGTCATTGGCTTTGCATATCTCTTAATGTAGTATTAATAGAATCATACTGTGTCTATTCTTTAAAAATTTAGCCATTATGTTTATGAGTTGATCCATAGATAGCTGCCATATAATGTCTCTTAATTTATTTATGTATGGATACATCACCATTTATCTTCTCAACTGATGAAAATATTTTTTATTGTCTTTCTATTACAAGCAGTGGTACTAGGAACAGCCTTGTATGTGTCTTCTGGTGCACTTGTCCAAGAGTTTTTAACATATGTACCTTAGAAGATATTGCTGGATCACAAAGTATACATATATTTAGAAGATACAATATTTTTAGTATCGCAATTCTCCGCCAAAGATCTATAGATTTAACATAGTTTCAATAAAATTCCTAGCACACTTTTTAGGTAGAAAGTGACAAGTTGATACTAACATTTATATGGACATGCAAAAGGCCTAGAATTGCCAGAACAATTTAGAAAAAGGGTTTCAAAGTAGGAGTTTAGAAATAGACACACAGAGAGCCAATGATTTTGGACAAAAGCGCTAGGCCAGTTTAATGGGGAAAGGATAATCTTTTTCAACAAATTTGTACTACAGTAATTAGGTAGTCATATGCAAAATAAAACCAAAAAAAGTGAAACCTGACTCTCTGTACCATCTATGAAAATTAGCTACAAAGGGTCGTATTCTAAAAAATCAAAATTTAAAACTTAATAGCCACTCCAGGAAGACAAAAAATCCAATTCAAAAATGGGCAAAAGACTTGAACAGACACTTCTCCAAGGAGGATATACAGAGGGCCCAGAGACATATGAAAAGATGCTCAGCATCACTAGCCATCAGAGAGATGCAAATTAAAACCACCATGAGATACCACCTGACACCGGTCAGAATGGCCATCATAAACAAATCAACAGACAAGTGTTGGAGAGGATGTGGAGAAAAGGGAACCCTAGTGCACTGTTGGTGGGATTGTAGACTGGTGCAGCCACTGTGGAAAACAGTATGGAATTTCCTCAGAAACCTAAAAGTGGAACTGCCTTTTGACCCAGCAATTCCGCTGCTGGGATTATACCCTAAGAGCCCTGAAACAGCAATCCAAAAGAACCTATGCACCCCAATGTTCATAGCAGCACAATTTACAATAGCCAAATGCTGGAAGCAACCTAAG
>VMDR010005702.1:0-49774 GCA_007922815.1 Macrotus californicus
GGTTGGCTATCTCTTCGTCGCTTAGTTGTATTTTTTCTGGAGCTTTGATTTGTTCTCTCATTTGGGCCATTTTTGTTGTCTTGGCGCGCCTGTTACGTAGTAAGGGGCGGAGCCTTAGGTGTTCACCAGGACGGGGCGGCCACGTCGCTGCGTTGTGACGCTGTTTGTGGGGGAGGGGTCCGAGAGGGAACAATGGCGGTCGCTCCGCTCCCTGCCGGTTACCAGTCACTTTCCACACCACCCACAGTCCAACGGGGCCCCCCTGGTGCTGGCTCCGGCGCTGATCCCCGGTGGGAGGGCTGTGCACACTCCAGGACCCTGTGGGTCTCTCCAACGAGCTCTCCCGTGAGGCCGGGAGTTTTGAAGAAAGAAATTTTTTGATAAATAAGTAGTTGAAGCTCAAGAATACAATCTGGACCATGGCTGGTGTGGCTTGGTGGATTGAGTACCAGCCTGTGAACCAAAGGGTGGCAGATTCAATTCCCAGTCAGGGCACATGCCAGGGTTGTGGGCAAGATCCCCAGCAGGGGGCGTGCAAGAGGCAACTACACATTGATGTTTCTCTCCCTCTCTTTTCCCTTCCCTTTCCCTCTCTAAAAATAAATAAGTAAAATCTAAAAAAAAAAAGAATACAATTTGGCATATAGTTTTATCAAAACTTGGGAGGAACGCATAGTCATTCCAGTTGCACTACTTCCATCCAAGGCATCGTACTTAATGTGTAGAAGCAGGAGTTTGAGGGTCAATAAACTCACTTTCAAGGGGTGTCCAACCTGTGGCCCATGGGCTGCACTCGGCCCAGGATGGCTATGAATGTGACCCAACACAAAATCATAAATTTACTTAAAACATAATGAGATTTTTTTGTGATTACGTGTTGCAGTGTATTTAATGTGTGGCTCAAGACAACGCTTCCTCTTCCAGTGTGGCCCAGAGACGCCAAAAGGTTGGATACGCCTGCAAGGTTAATATACAAAATTAAAATTATGAAGAAGAGAGGCAGTCACTGTTAGGACGTGAATGCTTGTTCGTGCTTCCCCTTCTTCCAAACACTTCTCCTTTTCCCTTTCACATCAGGAACATGCCAGGAATGAATGAGTATTGACTGACTGAGTAGATAATTTGCCCAAGGTCCAGAAAATAATAAATTTCTCCATAGGTATTGTTATGAACTGAATTTATGTGCTTTCTCCCTCCTGCAAATTTCTATATTGAAACCTGAACCCCCGGCATGGAGTAAAGAAGTAATTATGGTTAAATGAGGTCATTGGGGTGGGGCCTTGATCTGAAAGGATTAGACTCCATATAGGAAGAGACAAGCCCTGGCTGGTGTGGCTCAGAGGATTGAGCACTGGCCTGTGAACCAAGAAGAGATAGCAGGGGGGCTGGGTGAAGGTGAAGGGATAAGCAAAGAAAAAAAAAATCTCTTAGACATAGATAACAGTATGGTGATAACCAGAGAGAAAGGGGGTGGGGGAAGGTAGCAGAGGGTGAAGGGCGGGTAAATGGTGTTGGAAGGAGACTTGACTTAGGGTGGTGAACATACAACGCAATATACAGATAGTGTATTATAGAATTATACACCTGAAACTTATATAATTTCATTAACCAATGTCACCCCAGTAAATTCAATAAAAATTAAAAAAAAAAAGAGGAGACAGAGAATTCCCTTACTCTGGCCATGCCCACACACTGAGGAAAAGCCGCGTGAGGACATAGTGAGAAGCTGGTCATCTGCAAGTGGGAAGAGAGCTCTCACTAGAAACTGAACCCTGCTGGAACCTTGATCTTGGACTTCCCACCCTCCAGAACTGTGAGAAAATAAATCTGATGTTTAGGCCTCCCAGTAGGTGGCATTTCGCTAGAGCTGACTCAGAGAGGCACGTGCAACCTTTGCCCACAACTTGAAGAACATGGCATCTGCTAACCTCTATCTAGTGCGCTAATTGTCCATTTCTGTTATACAGGATTGCTTCAAAAATGGTATGTTTTCGGACAATTTTTTGGTCTGCAGAATGTCTCTTAACTATAGCTTCTTGCCTGAGCTGTGGAGAAGCTGGCTTGCAGAGTCACAGAAGACAAACATTAAAAGGTTGAGGGGACTTGTTGATGTTGGAGCTGGATTAAAAGAATAAAGAGCAGGAGGAGGGGTCAGACTGAAAGACTTTCAGCCGCTTCCTCGGACAGAGCACTTCCTCCTAATCCCAGAGGGAGACGAGCAGGACCCTCGAATGCTGCCACGAGCTGTGTTTCTCCTTACTTCTCCATCGCCAGAAATGGGGGTTTACATTAATAGTTTCATTCTGATTACATCCTTCAGTAAATTAAGGTATGCGTACTAATTTGTAGAAGGTGGTGAAGCTAACAGTTGTGGCATTTCATGACAAAGCCAGAAACGTTAATTTCTAGATTAGAAGTATTAAGGATGAATAATTTACAAAATCAATAATTAATTTTTCCTGTTCTTTGCTGATACTTGATTTTTAGTTTTTGCCCCAATGTATATAAACCTAGTAGTAGGCAGCCAGGAAGGATGCATTCACACAGGACATTTTGATAGGCTTTTGGGCTAATTCTACTCTGATTTATTCATCTCAAAGCAGTTAATTGTCAGAAATCACCTCACTAACTCTGTTTAATCACTGGATTCAAATGAAAATATCTACTAATAGTTGCAGGCCAAAGTATCAGTCATTTCTCCCCTACCCCCTTTGCTCTCCCTACATATTTTTAGCAGGGACATCTCCCCCGCACCCCCAGCCGCGTGACTCTAGGGAATTTCGGGAAGGAAGGTGTGGCCAGTAGCATCAAAGGTCTCTTGTTCATCAGGGAGGAGGGACTCACCAGGATGCTCCTCAAAACCATGTGTTCAGTTCTGCAAATAGCCACTCACCCACTTAGCCAGGGTGATAAATGGCCTTTGCTGGGTGTGTAGCCAAGAAGCGTGTCTCATTTATCTCACTGCTCCAGCCCCTCCTGTGGGGAAGAGGGGTAAAAGGTGAAATATATTGTGACTTTGGAACTTGCTTTTGCATTTTAGCCAGAGGCAGGCCATTGGCTACCAGCAAATGCTCCATCAAATATTAAATAGATTCCCCCTCCAGCTGTCTAACAGTTATGAGATCGCAGGAATAGTGGGGGACCTTTTGAGAGCCACTGAAAGCCAAGGGTGAAGAAACCAAGGCCTAGTGAAGGTCAGAGGCCTGTGATGTGGCCATCTGGTCTACTACCAGTTAGGTCTCTGATTTCTATACTGGTGCGTTCAACTCCAAGCATGGTTTTTACTTTTTAGATGTGTGTTTAGCAGTGGAGTTTGTTTTGTTTGAATTCAGCTACTCTGGTTGAAGTGGGAGGGAGGGCCCTCAGAGCCCTGTGCTCTGTCCCATCTGTCCCATTGCTGTCCATCTGTTCCCTGAGTTCCGGGGACTCCACATAATACAGCTTGAAAACCACTGGACTAGAAAGGAGTGGGGGGCGGGGCTCAGGTGAGGGCATTGCCCAGCCAAACAAGACTGCTGGGACCTTCTTTTCTTCTTCCTATTCTCATGCCTCTTTCTGGAGCATCCTTCCAGATGGAATGACCAGTAGGAGTCTGCTCCTTCAGGAAGTCATTCCCAAGGTCCCCAGTGGAATGGGGACCCCTTTCCTCTGAAGTCTTTCAGTGCATTTATTTCTCTGGGGCTCCTCGTGTTGTCTGCCTTAGTGGTGAGCTACCTGGGCTATCCCAGTCTGAGGGTGAGCTTCTTGAGGTCAGGGACCATGGCATACTTTTCACATCTCTTCGGCATCTAGAATGGCATGTTGCATATAATAGGGGCTCGGCAAATGTTTGTGGAATTCAGTTGAAGAGACCCTTTTATTGGGTCACCATTTAACACCATTTGAGCGGATAACTTTTGATCTGGGTGTGGTAATTGCACTACCTCAGGCAGGGGGAGCAGGTTATTTAGATAATATAATTAGTGTACAGAAATACTATGTAAAAATCTAAAGTCATGATTGAATTGTCTTGCCCTTTTCACAGTTAAGGGTGTTTTAGTATGGGGATTGAAGATTGTTTATAATTGATTTAAAGAGGCAGGCTTGAGTTTTCCAGGTCTGAAATCGGATGACCACAGAAGATCCCTGGTTAAAGTGCAAAGGCCTCAAGGAGGAAATGTGTGAGTTCACCCCACTAGCAATCACAGCATACCTACTGTAAGCGCAGCACTGCGTCAGTGCTGAGGCGATGTATCAGACATCTCTGTGTCCTGCCTCATATCCTCTCCGCCCATCTTTTACTCCAGCCGTTGCTAGGCAACCAGCCTAGCACAGTAGTAACTGGACAGCATCTCACTTCAGCTGTACCGTGGTCTCTCTTTCTGTCCGGGGGGGTCTCTAGAAACCATTCTTAGGAGGCCTATTGGAACGCATGCTCATGCCATTTGAAAGTGCAAAGGAGTCGACACCCCACAGGCCAAGCCTTGACCAGCAAGGGGTGGGAACTGGTGATTAAATGTTTCTTCTTCTGTCCTTTGGTGAATGATTCTGAGCCATATTCTACTTATCTTCAAAGGTCCCAATTTGATTGAGTCCCAGTAAGCCATACGGTGGCCAGCCCATTAATGCCACTTTGTGTTGCCTTTCTCACCTTCTATGTTTCTCTCTCCCTCGATTCTTCATTCCTGCTCCTGAGATCTACCCCAAATAACCTACTGCATATACGCTGTTCGCACCGACTCTGCTTTTAGTGGGGGGTTCTGGCTAAGTCGGGGGAATAAAGAATGTAGTATGATTCGTTCCCTGTCCTCCAAGAGCTTATCATTCCTTTGACTGGGGAGTCTTGTGGCACATTTGGTTACTTTTGAAGGTGCTGTATAGGAACAGGCCAAAATGGGTGATTCAGCAGGATGGGTGATGCTGGAGAAAGGAAAACAGAAGGTTGGTGTGAGTGGAGCTTGTGGACCGGGTGGGTCCTGAGAAGGAACCAGGCGGGCAGGGAGGGAGAACAGAGGAGACGCCGGTGTGATGCCTCAGCAGGAGTGAGCAGGAAGGAACGCTGGGTTAGGGCTCTAACAGGGAACGACTGTCACCACACTGAGTGCCATCTTGAATGCCAGGCACAGCATGCCCCACTTTCCCTTTGTTTGGTGAAAAGTAAGAGTTGACTGAAGGAAATTTGAAAATTTGGGGGACATAGTCTGGGGAAGAAAGATACAGGATTAAGAAGCTGTTTAGACATCAAAGTGAGGATCAGGTGAAGGAGGGGCAAAGTTCAGTGACCCCCGTTAAACTTCACTGAGCACCTGTTAGAAGCAAGGTTCTGTAGCGGGGAACAAACAACAGCCTTAAGGGGTATTTACATCCGAGGGAAAAGGCCTGGCCTGTAAGGTGCAGAGGAGTGTTTAAAGGGAAACATTTTCATGGACCCCCAGAGTTGACTTAAATTACTGTTACTATCATTTTATTTAAATATGTGTCAAGTAAAGCTAGGTATAAACTTCTAGCAATTAAAGCCCTTATGTATCCATAAAACCAAGAGACACACTAAAAACAAACAAAATGACAAAACCCATAAAATTCAAATTAACAACATTAATTTAATGTGATGACTGATGTTTTTCGCTAAAACAAAATTGCTGTTGGTGAATGAGTGTGACGCTGGTTGCTTCAGCTCCAAATTCAGGCTGTCATGTGCCCTGTGACTCCATCCCCGCTGCCTCTTTCTCTGTTGGAACCACGGAGAACCCTTTGTTGGAACCTCCGAGAACCCTTTGTTTGAACAGCTGGCCATAATTGAATGCATTGTTTACCTCTCCAGCCTGCCTGTGTTCTTTTCTCATTAGCCAGAGACAATGGAAGTGGCATCGTTTGTGCCAGCACGGCCCCAGCACAAAGCAAAAGTGGGTGCTGATCTTTGAGTGGTAGAGGGTGGGTTTGCAGGTGCTGGAAGAAAGCTGGGAGGTGGAGGGGGCGGTAGGAAGAGGGTTGGGAGAGGCCCCACAGCACCTCACAAGGCCAACAGCAATGATGGGAGCAAATACTAAGTTCAGCTGGGGAGTTGCAGTCAATTTCTTCAGCTATTAACTTCCAGTGCAGTGGGGATTCAGAGAGATTTTTCTGAAAAAAATAAAAGGGACCCTCCATGGCATCCAGGGCTGGAGTAAGACATTTGTGAAATATTACATTATTTACTATTTCCTATACAGTTCTGTGAAACTATGGTATTGCAAGAAACACCTTAATGGAAGGGAGCCTAGTTGCAAAGTTGAAATGCTGGGCTTCATCAGTGTTTCCATCTGCAGCTCAGCCCTGGGCCCTCCTCCACTTCCGCTCCAGCCATTCAAGGGCTCCTCTTCCAGGCGGCTTCTTAGACGGGGGGCTGCCTCCTGCACCTGATGAGCTCTGTCTGCAAGTCTGGCCTCTGCCTTCGTTCTTCAAATCAGCGTCCCGAGGTATGGTGGCCTAGGTTTTAATCTCAGCTTCTCCATTTCCTGTGTGGCATTAGGCACAGTTTCTTCATCTGTACGGTGGGGATAATACCCTGCCCACTGTGCAGGGTAAATGAATGAGTGCATGGAAAGTGCTTAGAACACTGCGCACATAGTAAGCGGTATGTAACTGCTAATGATAGCGATGGTGACCACGTTAGTTAAATCAGGGACGTCTGACTCCCCCCAAGGGAAGCTCGGGTCCTGTTGTTTGAAGAGTCTTGCACGGCTCAGGCACGAGGAACAAATGGCTGACACTTTTGCCGACGCTTTGCTAAAGAGGCAGTGCCAGTAAATAAAAATACGTAAATGATACCGGACCCTCATTATTTCAGACCGTGTTAATTTGTGTGTGTGGACTAGGTGGTCAGAGGGAGCTCGCCTTTGCAGAAAGAAAGGGCAGCGAAGGAAGGGAGTGACGATCCAGCAGTGCAGACAACACTCAAAGGGCCTCGTCTGAGGCTTGTCAGAAAACCTTACTTTCTAACAAGTTTATTCTGCCTTAAAAAACAGATGTGCTAATTATGGGTCAGTCCTATCTGTTTATTAGAGCAGGTCCCCGAGGACACTCCCTCGGCACAGTTGGCTCTGTGAGACGTTTTGCTGAGTCAGACAGGCCCTGTGTTGGTTTGTGTCCCCCTGAAAGCGCCCTGAGACAATGCTGTGGGGCAGCACCTGGAGGACGGCGGGCAAGGAGGAGGCAGGGGCAGGGCGAGTCCTGGAGCGGACTGTTGCTGGGGGCAGCTAGGGGGCAGCTGGGGCTCAGCCCCACCACAGAGCTCTGGGGGACAGTGCAGAAAATGTGGCCAGGTACTGAAGCTGCCGAGTTGAGTGCTGGGCTCTTCCTACACTGATTTTCCTGAGTCATGTGTTGAGGCCTGGTGGGGTAGGGGCATGAACTGCTTGGCTTGGAACTGCTGGTCGGTCCTGGGTGGTCCCAGAGGGCTCTGGTGGCCAGAGAGCCTGCAGGTATAGAGGATCAGATACTGGCAGGTGGAAGACTAGGATCAGCATGCGGGGGCTGAGTAGCTCTGGGGACACCAGCCCAGCACCGAGGTCTCTCTCCAAGGTCCATGCTCTGTGTGACACCTATGCGTTCAGCTGGCACCCAGCAAACATTTTTATTAATGCGCTTTGATGTATTTTGCAGATATACTTGCCCAGTATCCTCAGTGGGAAACCCTATGTGTTCAGCCTCAGACATTGGGAGGGGCAGGTGGGGGAAGGGCTGGTGAAGGGAGCCAGAGCCCTGAAGGTTGAGAGGTGGCAGTGCGTGACAGGGCCTTGGATTGGATCTGCCTTCCTTCAGGTGAACTATTGGTGACTCTGGAGGAGGCTTCTCTTTCCCTTCCCGTGCAGGGCAGGGCTCTACCATCACCATGAATGGCACTGGAAGGGTCAGTGGGCACAGTCTGCTTCAGCTCAATAGTCCAGTTGTAATGGTAAAGCGGTCAGATTTTAAACAGGGGTAGGGGGGCAGGTTGGGGTGGAGATGGATCTTGTAACTGTAGTTTGGAAGGGCAATGTCTTTCTACATGTTTGTAGGCAAAATGTGCAGGTATTCGCTTCGCAGGATGTGGCTTAGAACAGAGGCGGCATGAGCCGTGTGCTACGGTGCACCTGGAGGCAGAAGAGCCAGGTGGAGCCTCTACTCTGTTCTTCACGAGTCTTATGACCTTGGGCAGTTTGAAACTCTGTGTCTTCAATCTGCAGAAGGAAGGGAATGGTAATATACAATTTGCCAGGTTGCTGTAAAGCTTGGAAGAGCAGATGCAGCTGTTACAAAGCACCCTTGTTAGCTTTTTTTTAATGGTATATTTTAAATGTTTATATTTTAATAAAATGCTTTTAATAAAAGGCAACACAATACAATTGTACTATTCACATAATTGCAGGTTTTATAAAAACATTAATTCAGAGTATATTAATGGGACACACTTCTATAAATTTAATTTTATTTTTATTAATTAACCTTTATTAATGTTTTTAAATCAAAGTAAAGCAGTGATAGTAAAATACAATTAAAAGTGTCCTACAGAAAACACAACCAAAAAAAAAAATCCCAACAAAAAACCAAAAAAACCTGGTTCCTTACCTTCCATTTCCCAAGCCAGCTTTCCAGAGGCAGTTGGTCACTTTGGATGTTTTTAATTGTTTCCTCAAAGCACCATATTTAAAAGTAATATAACACACTCATGTTGTTGTTTCTTGGACAATATTAGGTATTACATATTAACTTTCTACTATTGTTGATTGAATTTTAGCTCTTGGACCTCACTCTTCATCCAACCCTCTCTTCATTTTCTTAATATAACTATATCCCAATTTGTGGTGAAATCCCTTGTCAGTACTTACACTATTAGGACTGTGCAAATATCAATGACTTCTGAGCCAAATTGTGTGCCATGAGTGCACTTACTTTTTGTACATCCTTTTATTTGCCTAGAGGTAAGAACTACCCTTTAAAAAATTTGTTCAGTGTTTTATGTATCTGTTGCTAAATAATTTCCCCCAAAGACACTAATAGCACTGTCAAATATCCATCAGTATTGTTTCCCAGGCACCCGCACATCAAAGGTTATCCCCGAGTTCCACGTTCTCCCCCTCGGAGCCTTTTCTTCTCCTCTGGTTGGCCCTCTTTGGGCAGGTAGCCCCAGGACCTACGTGACCGCACTTCCGGTTACCTTCCCTTTTCCACATGTGTTACGTCTTCGTTTTTTCTCCCTTCATTTATTTCCTCTTTTGCTATAGCATGTCCTATAACAGCTTCTTTACAAAGTGTGTGGTTTTAGTCCTTGTTTTCTTGAAAATGCTTTTGTTATCATTCTTGGCCCATAGTTTGACTAGGCAGAGAATTCTAATGAGTGATGACGTATTGCCACTTAGAT
The DNA here is from genome assembly GCA_007922815.1 of Macrotus californicus. NCBI lineage: Eukaryota > Metazoa > Chordata > Mammalia > Chiroptera > Phyllostomidae > Macrotus > Macrotus californicus. Next base: position 9,359 of record VMDR010005702.1, read on the forward strand.
TGCGCGAGATCTGATTTTTCCCCCTGTGCACCCGTTACCCAGAGTCCCAGTTCTCTCCGGGTCTCGGCGGTGGTGAATTGCTGCCCTTCGACCGTCTGCCTTTCCACTTGAAGTTACAACTTTGCCCTTATCAGTCAGTACCGTCCTCCCCCTGCTCTTCACCTTCTGAAATTGTGTTGTAATCTTGTTTGCGTTGTCTTCTTTTCTGTTCTCTTTAATGGAACAGTGACGTTTTCTGTTTGTGTTTTGCAATTCTCTCCTTCCTTTGTGGAGTTCACGAGGACAAGAGGGAAACCACTGTATTTGATCTGCTTCGTCCAATTAGAAATCTGTTATTAGAAGAAAATGAGAGCAGCCTGAAAATTCCCCTGGAAAACTGGACCATAATATACTCAAGGGATTTGGTTTAATAAGTCAATAAGACTTCTGCTTGGCAAGAAAAGAGGCAGAACAGGGCAAAGGAAAAAAGAAATGGGAGAATGGAGGAGGAGGGTTCAGGAGAAAACAAAAGTGTCTTGAAGGATTTCCTAGTGACCTACTGAGGAGGAAAGGAAGTTGAAATCCATCCTGTCCTGTTTAATGCGGGCTGGCTGCTCATCCACTGTGGTTCAGGGTCTTGGTATCAATAATGCATTTGTTTATTTTTTATTTGAATATTTTATTGTTCTATTACAGTTGTCCCAATTTTTCTCCCATTGCTCTTCACTGCCCCCGCCTCCCTGCACAGTCAATCTCTACCCTGTTGCCCTTGACCATGGGTCATTCATAAATGTTCCTTGACTAGTCCCTTCCCTTTCTTTACCCCCTTATCCCCCTCCTGCCTCCCCTCTGGTCGCTGTCAGTCTGTTCCTTGTTTCCATGCCCCTGGTTCTATTTTGTTCTGTTTGTTTTGTTCATTAGGTTCCTCTTGTAGGTGAGACAGTAATGCACTTATTAATGGGCCATTATTGTGGCATTTTTTTCAAGGGCCATTGCACATAAGAATTTTATGCTTGTTGATCCCAGGAGGGGTCCTAAGAACACAGGATTATAAAACAAAGGGCATTGATTATGCAGACAGAACAAATTCCATCCCATCGTAGGGAGGGTGCATCACCTCCGTCAGAGGACCACCACAGCATCCTGGGAGAGGAAATGCAGGGCCCCAGTGAATGTACCATGTGGAGCTTTAGACTCAGCTTTAAATGTGATTGCACGAGTGTAACAGATCACGGTGGTAGGGGAGAAAATTATGGATAAGGGCTTTTTCCTTTTTCATCTTGTCCATTATTTTTCTTCCTTCTTTACCACTTTTCTTCTTTGTGAATCTGAAGGCTCTGAATGAAAGATAACCCATAATAGCTTGTTTATGTAGCTGCAAAGAGAGCCATTATAACTGGTTCGTTTCCATAACCAAATACAGTATTTCTTACTCATTTACACGTGAATCAAGGCCACTAGTCAGAACAACAAATACACACACACAAAAAATCTAAACTCTGGAAGTTCTAGTTTGGGTCAGCCAGGAGACTCTGCCTAAATTTCCATCCAGTCCTAGGCTCTGTTTTTTGCCCAAATTACCATGATGCCCCTGGGTTTTTTCCTTTCATTATTTTATCATCATCACTTTGTTTTCAGGTTCTTCTGAGCATTGCCCCACCCATCTCCGCCTGTCTTTCCTGTCTCTTGATGTTCTATCAGAGATATGCAGGAAAACAGAAATTATGCCCCACTTGGGGGAAGAGATTTTTGGAACCGGATAAGGCAGGGAGAGCACCACTGAGCTTTGCTGGGTGTTCAGGTGTTTAATGGGTGCTCAGGTGGGCAGGAGGCTATCACCTTCCTTGTCTTATGACTCATGCCAGGGCCAGTGGTGTCACTGTCTGGTACTGTGAAGATCTCCCCGAGGCTGTTCTGCCCTCTCCATCTCTCATCAGCAGATGTAGGAAACAGCAGGGTCAAGGCTGGTTCCTCCTCCTCTTCCTCCTCTTGGCTCCTCTCATCATCCTTTTGAGCTCCTTGAGGAGCAAGGAAGAAGCCCTTGCACTGTGCTGAGGAGAGGACCACTGTGAGTCGGGGTATTCCTGCCTCAGATTCAGGACCTGGGGCCTAGTCCCCTGATCTGCACTGGTGGCTGCTGTGAATTCAGGCAGACTCCAATGAGCCTTGGCTTCCTTGGCTGTATATAGAGGGAGCTAGAGATCTCTCTAATTCTTTGATCTAGAACATTCCATGACAGTAGTGCTAGGTATGTAGGCTAGAATTATGAACTAGTTACTTCTTTCTTAGAGTGATATTAAACATTTGTTAAACAGTTGTTAAAGTGCTAAAGGAGTGAGCTTCTGCCCCAGTGAACCCATTTTTGTGTGTCTGTAATGACTATCAAATGTTAGGGAGCAGCGAGATTTTCTTTTTCTCATGTTGACAAACTTTGTCAGGCAGGACTCCTATTTGTCTTATTTTGGAAACCCCTGGGGTGTTTGCTGTCCACATCACTGGGAGGGATAGTTGAGCACATTTTATTAATTCTGTTTTCCCTGCACCTAGCACAGTGCTGGGAACGTAATAAATATTTGTTGATTGGAGCCTAACATACAGTATTCTAAGTATTGTGAATGTTTGAAATTGCAACATAAGCAAGGTAGAGATGTGAACATTGCATTTTATTTTTTCTAAGGAAAAAAAATATAGCGTGTGAAAGAAAAGCCTTTCAAAGAAGATTACAAAGCTCTTCTTTCTCATTACTCATCACTTCCTCCCTGGAATTTCAAGTCCTATTATCTCACCAAACAGAGTCATAAGAGAAAAATATAAAAAGAAAGCTTCCAGAATTACCTAGTCTACCTTCCCCTCCTTTTCTTTCTCCTTCCCTCCCTCCCTCCCTCCCTCCCTTCTTCCTCTCACTCCCTCTCCTCCTTTCCTTTCCTTCCCTTCCCTTCCTGTCCGGTCCTGTGCTTTGGTTTGGTGGAAGTCAACCAAGGATAAAAAAAATATCTGATGCCCCCTACCAGGATGTTAATTAGTTGTTTCTTGTCAAAGGGATTTTTAAACTGCTTCTGGGAGCATGTGTGTGTTTGATTTAGAAGAACACCGCTCTCTCGTCTCAACCTTGGTTTTGTGTGCCTTTCTCAGGTGTCTCCACTCAGCTGGAGGTGTTAAGTAGGACTTTTTAAAAAGTTCTCAAAGCCAAAAAAAAAAAAAGAAAAAAAGAAAAAAATGTATATTTAGTTTACTTTAGCTTAAAACATAGACCCGCAAGGAGAAAGAAGGGCTGTTGTAAACTTGGCAAACAAGTAAAAAGACGAAACTCGGCTCCCTAACTGCTTAGAAGGAAGTGAGGCCCGGTGACCCAGAGCGTGTGAAACCTACTGGACAGTAGAGTAAAGTTGCTGTTTTAATTACACTTGGCATTTGCAGCTCTCCAGGTGAAGGCAGTCAGTTTGCTGGAAAACTTCCCTTGGCAGCTCAGGGAATTAGTAATAATGAATCAAAGACAAAGTTGTACTTACCTATTACGCACATCTCTGGAACTTCTCGTGGACCCCTCAGGTAACTCGCAGGTGCTACCGAGTGACTGCTTAGTGGAGGCCACTGCTCGAGCTAAAGAGAGCCCCTTCCCTGAAGGGCTGTGGGCTAGTTGGGAACATTTACTAGGAGATAATTTTGTGGAATGGGTGATTGAATCATCAGAGAAGGGAGAGGCCATCTTGTATTGACGTGTAGAAAGAAGATATCATGGAGTAGGGGTGTCTGACAGGACCCCTGGTTTGCAGGGGAGTGAACAGGACTGGGAAGAGCATTCGAAGCTGAGGAATGACTTGAGCCGAGGATTTACGAAAAGCAGTGCGTTGGCACACTGGGTAGATGTGGGTGGGTGGTGGTGCATGTGGGGGAGTCACGAGAGATGAGGTGGGAGTGCTGGGCAGGGACTGACATGTGAAGAGCCTTTGAGGTGTGCTCTTTGAATGTGGAATGCCTTCCACTGACCCAGTCCTCTCCACCCGCCCCCACCCCACACCCTGGCCATCTTGTTCTGGGCGTCATGGAAACCCATTGGGAAAACACTGCTATAGCATTGGGCAGTCCGTGGTGCTTTGGATCAGAGGCGTGACCTGCCTTGGAAGATGACTCCATAAGAACTTATTTTTTAATTGAATTTTTAATCTTATGTCTTGTTTATGGCAGCGGGCATTTGATGGACAGTGGACATGCTAGGTTGGGTTGGTGGTTGGTGTTTAATTTACATGCTCAGGTGGGATCTTTGTCTAGAAATACCATGGGGGGATTTGAGATTAAAACCATCCATCATTCCTGATGGCTGTGCTGAGAAGGGGGCCCTTTCTCCCCTCTGGTACCCCCCGCCCCAAATGTGTGTGCGGGGCCAGTTAATATATTTGATGACTAAAAACTGAGATGTGTGGTGGCGGTCGGACCAAGCTGACTTCCTGTCAGATGCAGCTCTGGCACTTTCAGCCCCGTGACACTGTTGGAGCTTCATAGGCCGTCAACAGTGAATACCAGGGCCGGCCTTGCAGGCATGACCGTCACCTGTCCCCGCCTCTACGCCTGGGACACAGTGGCCACAAAATCAGGCGCAGAAGAGTGTCTCTGCGCCACAGGCATTTGGTTTATTTGTGCCCTCTGTCCAGCAGGGAGTCAAGTCCTTCCTCTTCTTCCCCCAGCTTTGGCTTAGGAAGCCTCTGTGCTTTGTAAAGAATGGACCAGTTGGTGAGCTTTGACTCACCCAGGCACTATTTTGTACACATCTGTAGTGGGTAGAATGGTGGCCCCACCAAAGCCCTAACCCCTGGAACTTATGAAGGTGCCTTATTTGGAAAAAGGGTCTTTGCAGATATAATTAAAAATTTCATGATGAGATCATCCTGGGTTAGGGCGGGCCCCAAATCCAAGGACAGGTATCTCTGTCGGAGAGGAGAGGAGGCAGGGATACAGAGACCCACAGGCCCACCGAAGGGAAGACCATGTGCAGATGGAGGCAGAGGTGGGGGTGTTGGGATGCAAGGGCTGCTGGCCGACCCCCAGAAGCTGAGAGAGGCACAGAGCAGGTCTACCCAGGAGGAGCCAGCCCTGCTGACACCTCAGTTCTGGACTTCTGGCTTCCAGAACTAGAAGAGAGTAAAATTCTGTTGTCTTAAGCCACCCAGTTTGTGGTAATTTGCTATGGCGGCCTGAGGAAACTCATACCCCATCCATAGGGTAGAGCCCTTTCAGCCTCCCTGGGTAGTTGTCTTTTTCACTTTTTCTTCTCTGTGAGGTTGTGTTTTTTTGCTTGTCATAGTTCATGTTTGAGGTCCAATGCCTTTTGCACTGTCTTTCCTCTCAGGGTCTGGTGGCCCTGGGATCTGGGATCCGAGTGGGTCCAGGGTGAACCACAGGATGTTATCGGACCCTGGTTCCTTTCCTCCGAAGGTGTGTCATTGCCGTTCACCAGCTATAAGGTGACCATATGACTGACTGAGTGTTAAAACAGCACACCTTGGAGAGTTAGGAAAGGCTCTGTTGATATGTATAACAAATGTGAACTGGGACTGTCCTAGGCCCACCAGGACATCTGGTCACCCTTCTTTTTGGTCAGGTCTAGATCCCAAATACTAGTCCTTTGGGCCTCCTTTCTGGTCTTGTTATTGTTAAAGTCAGGAACAATTGCTTGCTTGGCCTTAGGAGGAGTAAGAACTACAATAATTTAGGAATTGTTGAGAGGTGCACTTTATTTTTAGCTCTGGGGTGATGAGATTTGTTTGGTCTTCAGACCCCTTCAGGAAGGCAAAACGGCCCCAGGACACCCTACTCGAACCCATCTTTGCCACTCAGCATTGTGCAAAATGCCGCTGTACAGCGAGCAAGACCATCAGGGCTATTTTGGACATACCGTCAATTAACTTGGATCCTTTGAAATAAAACTCGAAATGTGTTGAAATATTAATTCATACCAGAGGCAAGAACAAAGAGTTTTTCATGTTTCATACATTAATATTGCATGGGGCCAGCTCCTGCACCACCTGGAGGGCAGGCTCCTGGGGCCCACGGTGCGGGCGGTGGGCAGTTGCTGAAGGTGTTTCATGATTTCCACCCCACTGCCACCGCTGAGAGAACAAAGGGTCGCCTGTTGGGTGTCCCTCTGCAGGATGGAAGCTGGGCCATATTCTCTGAAGTGAGCCTCTTTTCCTCTGCCATTGTCACAAATGAGCCTTCCAGAAAGATATTTGCCATCACCACCAATGACCTAGAAATGTCAAGTGCACTTAAGCACCACGACCTGAGACGTGTTACCCCTGTTGCTCTTCAGGAGAAATGGATGGCCCTGTGTGATGTTTCAGTTACTGGATATGAATTGGGATCTAAGGTTTCTCCTGTGGAGTCATTGAACTCCTGCAGGACCCTCTGGCCACATTTAGAGAAGCTGCCACCAGCTGCCCCGGGGTAGTAGATTGCATGGCTGGCTGCTCATTTCAGGGATGCCTTTAAGGATGGGGATTGTGTTGTCATGTTCATTCATGTGTTCTGGGCACCTAGCATGGCACCTGGCAGCTGGGAGATGCCCAGGAAATGTGCACTCAATGAATGAAGTATTTATGCTAGATGAGGTCCAGCGTTTCCATTCACTGCATCATCAGTGGGTGAAAATTACTGAGATAGTCCACAAGGAATACTCATATTTCTAAATGTTCTTCTTTATGTAACTTCATTGCACTTACAATCTTAATTTTTTTAATCGAGTTGTAATGGACATATAGTAAAGTGCTCGGATCTGTAGTGAACAGCCAGCCCAATTAATGTTTACACATGTCACTGCCGCTCAGATCAAGGTAGAGAACGTTTCTGACATGCAAGGAGACACCCTTGTGCCTCTTCCAGTGGACAATTCCTGCCAAATGCAACCACCCTTCTGACTTTGAAGATCATAGGCTGGTTTTGCCTGTCCTTGAACTTCACATAAATGAAATTACATAGTATGTGTTCTTTTGTGTTTGGCTTCTTTTACTCAATATTATGTCTGTGAGATGAGATTCATCCAAGTTGTTAATTGCCATGTAGCAGCATTTGTTCTTTTTATTGCAGGGAAGTATTCCATTATCTGAATATGCCACAGTCTATTTATCCATCCCACTGTGGGGGTCATTTCCAGTTTGGGCTATTATGAATGAAACTTATGAATATTTCTCTACGTGTCTTTAGTGGCACATATATTCTCAAAGTTCATGTTTTACTTATAAGAGGGGAGGGAGAAGAGGGAAATCATAATAAGGATCGTGATGATAACGGACACTTACTGAAAGGTTGCTCTGTGCCATGAATTGCAGTGAGCAATTAAGCAAAGGCTCCGTTGTCACAGCCCTGCCTGCGTTACGCGGTGGCACCATTTTGTCTCCCAACTTCGTATTTTAATGAGAAATAAACTTAAAAACAAGACAATCTTTGAAGTTCAAATTGAATATGTGATCAGTCAGCATCTGAAATGAAGTCATTCGCATGTTTGTGTGTTTTGTAGCTGGCACCCCACCCTTCACTGGAATGGGGGCTCATCAGAACTGAGGCCGAAGACTCAACACCCATTTCAGTGCCTGGCCCTGGTAGGCCTTCAGTAAATACTCAAAAGGGAGCTTTTTCTTTTTTTTAAAGATTACTTGTGAGCAAGTTGTTTTTGCATCTCAAAGGCATTTTGCCACAATTGTCTTGGATCAGTCTAACCCAACCTCTTATGACCCATAGCTACCAAGACTTCATAGGCTCTTAACATTTAAGAGAGCAGCCCTCTCCACTAAGGTGTTGGCTGACATTTTGGTGCCCCTTGCTGTTAATGTGATGTTAAAGCAGCCTACAAGGTAAACGCAAAACGAAACAAAACAATTGGGTCTTAATTAACATATGATAAACAGCTCAGATCTTAAGTGTTGAAGTTCAGTGTGCTGACCATTGGGTGTAACTATCACCCCAAGCAAGAAGCAGAATAGTTCTCTCACCCCAGATGTTTCCTCATTAGTCTCCCAGCTGTAGGCAGCCACAGATCTGATTTTTTTCCAGTATAGATTACTTTCTTCTGTTTTGGACTACATATAAATGGAAACATACAGTATGTACTCTCTTGTGACCTGCCTCTTTGCTTATCATAATCTTTTGAGAGTCATCCTTATCATGTATAGTTTTATTACTGAGTATTGTTTTGTTATATGAATATTTCACAACTTGCTTATCTACTTCCTTGCCTGTGGACCTTTGGGTAGTGTACAGTTTGGGCCTATAGTGAATACATCTGCTATGAACATTTTTTGTGTGAGTCTTTGTGGGCATAGACTCGTTTCTCTTAGGTAACTAACTGGGAGTTGGATTATTGGTGAGTGTGTGTTTAACTTTCAAAGGAAACTGGCAGTTTTTGAAAGTGATTGAACTATTTTATGCTCCCACCAACAGTGTATGAAGCTTCTGGTTGCTCCCCATCTATACCTACATTTGCTATTGTCATGGAGCTCCATTCTGATTTCTTCTAACATTTATTTTTATGCAATTCAACATCTTCCTTTTTTAAAAAAAGATTTTACTTATTTATTTTTAGAGATATGGGAAGGGAAGGAGAAAGAAAAGGAGAGAAACATTGATGTGTGAGAGATACATCGACTGGTTGCCTCTTGCACACCAACCTGGGACCCGGCCTGCAACCCAGGTAGGTATGTGCCCTGTCTGGGAATTGAACCGGCAACCTTTGGTTTGCAGGCCGGCACTCAATCAATCCACTAAGCCACACCAGCCAGGTCCCACATCTTTCTTAACATACACCTTGTTGCTCTATTCACAGCATTTTTTTTTTTTTAGACTGAGGATTTCCTTAGCTCTTCCTAACCTGAACCTTTACTGCTCATTTGGAGTTCTCTGCTTAAGAAAAGGGGACTCTTCTCATCCCAGCTTTTCTGTCCTTGATTGGTGGGTCTTAAGTTCCTACTGAACCTCTCAGGCTCATCTACCATTTCCTCTTGGACTTTTGGCTTTAACTAGACTGAACTAGAAAACAGTCTCTTCAAGAGTGAGGGTCTGGTCTGACTTGGTCATCATTATATCCCCAACTTCCAGGTAGTTGTGGCACATGATTGTTTAATGAGCACATTTTAAAACTCTGAAAATAAACATGTTATAGTTTAATCAACATTTAGCAATTTATTTATTAGGAGTTTCCGATAGTGCCAAAGTTATTATTTCTTTAAAAACAAAATGGGCCCTGGCCTGTGTGGCTCAGTTGGTTGGAGCATCATCCCATGGACTGAAAGGTCACAGGTTCGATTCCTGGTTAGGGCACATAGCTAGGTTGCGGGTTCAATGCCCAGTTGGGGTGAGTTTGAGAAGACAACCAATTGCTATCTCTCTCTCTCAAAAGCAATGAAAAAAAAATGTCCTCGGGTGAGGATAAAAGACAAAACAGAACAAAATGAATTGTGGTTTGGTGAAAAGGGCATAGAAATAACTGAGGAAACTAGGAGGAGTTATTAATGATAACATGACTTTCTATGCTGACACAGAATTTGGTCGTCCATGTGGTACAACCAAAGGGGGCCACAAAACGTTTCCATTCTACAAAATCCCTCTCCTACCAGACTGGCAGAACTCCCAAAATGTATATTAGTAAGATTTGTTTCTTGGCTTAAGGTTTTCTTACTTTCATGAGATCTTTTTTAAAATTCAAATTTTTAAGGAAGAGCCATATGCATCCTTACAGAGAATTCGTTTAACAGACTACATTGCCAGTTTCTTCACAAGGTCTGGGGAAATGGGATGCAGGAAGGGAGAAGGTGGACCCAGGTGGTCGATCCCAGGGCTCTGCCTTGGTGGGTGGTGGTGGGGTGGTGTTGGGGGGGGGAGGGGTGTGTGTGTGTGTGTGTGTGTGTGTGTGTGTGTGTTGTAGAGGGTAGTGCATCTGGGTGTGCTTTGGGGTGTGAATGTGGATTAATGCTGATTTGGGGAGCAGGGTACAGAAGGGAAGGCATTGAAAAAATAATCATGACCTTCATCAAAATATTGTCTCCCCTCAGTCAAGCTGTTAACAATAAAACTTAAGTGCGGAAAGCATGACAGCAGTTCCCCACCTTCTTTCATCCCTGAGTCATGACCACAGACGATGACTTACGTAGCTTAAGGAGGGTTTTGTTGTCAGAGATTGGCAAATGAGGAACGAATGCCCAAGTTAAACTTTACCTTCTAGGCATAACCTTCAGTGAAGTGTTCTAGGTGTTGATTGTGTTCTTTTCGTTCACAATGAATCCCCCAGTCAACTTAAAGCCAGTGAATATCCAAAGATGAGTTTAGTTTCACCTTTGCAATCTGCCTAATAGCTTCCATCATTGCCCAAATGTGTCTGAGACCTCCAGTTTTCATGGTCAGTATTCATTTCCCACTCACGTCTGTATAACAGGTGAAAGTATTTAAATATTCCCCGGGTGTGCAGACATTGCTGTGCTGGATAAGGTGGCTGTAGTGGTGGCACCGCGCTCCTTCTGTTGCTTCCCGCTGCACTTAGGGTAAGACGTGTCTCCTTACTGTAGATGTGTCAAGATCTGGAGTGGTCTCCTCCCTTCCTCCTCAGCCTCCCTGCACACCCTCTCCTTCGTGTGCATGGCACTTCGGGCATGCTCACACTCCTCTCTGCCTCAGAGGTACCGGGCTCTTCCTTGCTGCAGGGTTTGCACATACTATTTCCTAAGCTCTGAACATTCTTTCTCCTTTCCTCACGTGACCTGGATCTTCAAGTCCAGGTTTAAAGTAACTCCCCAGTGAGGCATTCTCAGACCACTCTGTTTAAATTAGACTTCCCTCCCCATTTATTCATTTCTTTTCATGAACAGACTCTGATTTTTAGAATAGTTTTAGATTTACAGAAAGATTGAGCTAGATCGTATGGAGAATTCTTAGCCCTACTAATAACATCTTGTATTGGTTGGGTACCTTTGTTTCAATTAGTGAACCAATATTCGTATTTTAATATTAACTAAAGTCCATATTTTTTTCATAATTCCTTAGTTTTTGCTGGATGTTCTTTTTCTGTTCCAGGGTCCCATTCAGGATGCCACATTACATTTCGTTGTCACATCTCCTTGGGCTCCTCTTGTCTGTGACAGTTTTTCAGACTTTCCCTGTTTTGGGTGACTTTGACAGTTTTGAGGAGCGCTGGTTAGGGATTGTGTAGAATGCTCCTTTATGTGAACTTGTCTGTTCTCTATTTTCTGATTGATAGGACTGGGTAATAGGTTTGGGAGGAAAATCACACAGGTAAAGTGCCCTTTTTCATCACATCATACTAAGGATACATCCTATCAACATGATTTATGATTGTTGATGTTGACCTTGCTCACCTGGCTGAAGTAGTTTTTGCCAGATTTCTCTACTGAAGAGTTATTCTGTTTTTCACATTTCCATTCTGTCTTTGGAAGGAAGTCACTAGGCACTGCCCACACTTGAGGCTTGGGGAGTTAGGGGTCTTCTCCTTGAGGGTGGAATATCTATCAGTACAGAAGTTATTTGGAATTCTTCTACATGGGCAATTTATTTGTTTTCCACTTTTCAGTATAGTCAATCATTTGCTCATATCAGGATGTACTCATGAATATTTATTTTAGGCTTTGGGTTATAATCCAATACTATTTTATTTATTTTATTGCTCTCCTTGTTCCAACTTTGGCTCCTGGGAGCTCTTTCAGTTGGCTCCTGTGCCTCTTTGACCTTGCCCCATCAATGTAGGTAGTTTTTTACTTTTGAGCACCTTCTTATTTTCTGGCACTTTGTGAATTTCCAGGATCATCTTTATTTCCTGCCCCAAACCTAGAATAAACCATTTCTCTAAGGAGCCCTGGTTCCTTGGAGAATGGTATTAGAGATCAAGATCTGGGTGCCAGGTGTGCTTGTTGCTACTGGGTATTTCCTATTTATTTTTGTTAGAGTATCCTGATTCTTTCATTCATAGCATAAATTATACAGTATGTTATTTATCGGTTTGCTTTTTTTATTGTTTGTCTCTTCACCTGTGCTGTCTGCTTCATGAAGTCAGACAGCATGTTTCACCCACAGTTCTTGATGCATTGTTGGCTTTCAAGAAATATTTGTGGGAGGAAGGAATAAATGAAGAAATGCTGTCAGGAAAATAGGATTTCCATCAGAAAGCTTGAAAGTTCATTCAGTAGCTGTTTAAAGCCCAGATTTAATGAGTGGCGGTTCAGACTTTAGGAGCTCTAATATATAAGGTATTAAAGATTAGGTTGATTAAAAGATGAACATATGAAATTGAGGATTCCCTTAATATATACGATACTTACAAATTCATTGATTGCATTGATGTTTATATTCTAATCTTCTAATCCACTGGTTAATGATTAGAAAAGGTATATATGAATTCTAGCTGAGTAGCTAGAATCTAGCTAGTACCTTGCTGAATTCTATCTAGTATTTAGCTAGTATCTAGTTCTTTAGGTGAGACAGCTGGATAGGGAAAACTCATTTTTATTTGCTGGTACATATTGTCCAATAAAGACACAGTTTTTTTCTTATCTCTCCCCAACAGCTGTGGGAAAAGAAGTACAAATAGAGGTACAACAAGTGTGCTAATTATTTTTTCTCTATTAAAAGGAACATTCTGGAACCAAGTTAGAGATAGCACATAGTGAAGCACAGAGTCTGGACGGGCAGGTGCTGGCTGGGTGGTGGTTACACAGATATTCTCTCAGCGCGAGGATGAGAGCTGGAAGGATCTCAAGCTCCTGGTAGTCAGCCCGGGAGAATGCACCCCTAGGAGAAAACAGTGTCCTTACTGTGCATGACTCAGCCACAAATACTGCTGAGCACTCCGAGTGGGAGCCTTCAGCTCTAAAGTGGGCTGGCACCCCTTAATTGTCTCCTGTTGTTAACCAGCCTCAGGATCTGGGGCAGGGGAGGGTGGACACATGACCCGGCCCTAGGGGGAGAGGAAATGCTGGGCATGACTTGGGGGTCTTTGGTTGGTATTTGACCTTGTGCTCTGACATAATTACTATTATGAAAGAAATTATTCTAAGGTCACTTTTGGTTGCATACTGTGTCAGCCAGCAAGACTCACCCTGGCCTGTACCGCAAAGGTTGGCTCCCGTGTAACATAAGTAAACCCTCATCCTTCACCTGCCCCAGCAGACCAGTGGGCCACCACCCTCTCTGCTCCCATGGGCCATGCTGCTGCCCTCCCAGTTCCACTGCAACTCCTCTGAGGAGAGGGTCAGCGGGGACTATGCTCCTCACCCCTCCATGCTGAAGTCAGGGATTCTGTCCCCCAGGAGTGTTCTCTGCCTCTGCCACCTCTTTCCTCCAGGGCCCAGACCTGGTAGAATTAACCCTTCCTGTTCCTTGCTATGCGTAGCTTTTCTGAAATACGGGCAAGGAAGATACTGTGGCTTCCCCTGGAAGATGATCTGGACATTCTGGCTTAAGAGGGCCGTGTCTCTCCAGTTTCAGAAAAACGGCCTTTGCTTATTTCCTGTCTCATGTAAAAGAAACCCCCAAAGTTGGCAGCATTGCAGATCAACTCACCCCTGAGCCATGCATCTTGTTGGAAAACATGGTGTCTCTTTACTTTTAAATTCAGTGGTCCTCAAACTTGAGGGCGAACCAGAATTCAAACAGTTAGGGCCAGGGCCCTGCCCTGGGGAAGTCTGATTCTGTAGGTCTCAAGCACTTTGAAGCTACTTTGATTCTAAGCAGGGGCAAACTCTTATGCCTTCAAGGGCTGGAGTGATGTAACCACAAGACCTACTATGTGCTGAGCTGCTTGTCTTGTGGCCACAACGTAGCTCCTGCCCAGTTACCATGCTGGCCAAACCATATATAAGCCTGAGAGCCATAATTGGTGATTGTTCTTCTGATGTTTCTGGAAATCGTTAGATTTAGGGAGTTGAAGAGTAATTATTTGTTGGAGCAACAAAAGGGAGGTATTTATTTATTTAAAAACATTTTATTTATTTTTAGAGAGAGGGGAAGGGAAGAAGAGAAGAAACATCAATGTGTGGTTGCCTCTCACACACCCCCTCCTGGGGAGCTGGCCAGCAACCCAGGCATGTGCCCTGACTGGGAATCGAACCAGCGACCCTTTGGTTCACAGGCTGGCATTCAATCCACTGAGCCACACCAGTCAGAGAGGAAGGGATTTATTTATTGAGTGCTTATTGTATGCCAAGCATTGTACTTAGCTCTTTTATATACAGTATCTCATTTAATTCTAATAAAACTTGACAAAATAGATATTAATATCTTCACTTATGGATGAGGAAGCTGATGCTCAGAGAGGTCAACATGGTTGGCTTGCTAAAGTTTCCACAGGTAGCAGATAGAAGAGCTACAATTTGGGTCCTGTCAGCCTGACTTTAAGATCAGAGTCCATCCTACAAGTACTGTTATTGCCTCTCCAAGGAAAGACAACATGCAGTGCCAGCTCCAGCACGCGAGCTCCGAGTGGTGTGTGTGTCCTCATGGGCAGGCTCTTGTGTTGGGAGTTGGAGAAGAACATAGATGGGAATCTGACTGCCTAGATGGGAATCCAGGTCTTGCCACTTCTGAGCAATGTGACACTGTATATGTCACTTAACTTTCCTGGACCTCATTATTATCATCTATAAATTGAGTATAATAACATTCACCTCATGAGATCACTACAGGGATGAAATGAGTTAATATGAGTAGAGCACTTGAGCCTGATATATAATGGCCACTGTTGGAATATTAACTGCTGCTATTATTATTACCTCTGCTAACGCTACCATGGACTTTTGTATCCTACTGCTTAGCGCACATTCCGCCTGTCATTGGGTTTTCGGGAATGGTGGTGAATGAATACAACCCAGTTGACTCTTCCATGGTCATTCCTCTTTCCTTTTGCTTACCCTCCACCTTCCACTATCCATTCCTACCCCTCCCATCTGTGTTTTCTCTCGCTCCCTAAGCCACGGCAGTTACCTGCTTCCCCGGCTTTGGGTGTTTGTGTCTTCAGGCTGTGTCTGCATGAGAGGATTTTAAGGGTAGTTATGCGAAGGCACATGCCATTGAATGAGCATCTGTCTCTGTCTTCTGAATTTGTATTTCTGTGGGTGGACGTATCGGCAAGGGAATGAATATTTGCATGGATTGCATGTTGGGGTGTGAGTTTTTTGCACTTTTGGGGTATGTCTTGAGTAATGAAGTATAATTGCGGGCAAATGTGTGCAAGTGTCTTAATATGGAGGGGTTGTTTCTACTTCCCTTGATTTGCAAGTTGGCTGGATTGGGGTTTTAGGGAGGTAAACTGAGTGAAGGAAAGACCTGGAAGTGAAACCAACCCTTTCCTTACTTCCTCCCTTCTTCCCGTTCTGTCTCCTAACAGAGGGGTGCATTTGGGGGAGTGCAAAGATGGGCATACAGAAGAGGTGAGGCTGGAGTGATAGGGGTGGGAGGCAGTCCGAGAAGCCTTGTGCATCTCATTTGAGCAACTTGACTTTTATCTCAGGGGAATCTAGAAAGGAGGGGTGTGGTAAGATATTTGCATTTTAAAAAGAAAAATGGAATGTGGGGGATGGATTTGAGGGGTTTGAGGAATGAGGACAGGAGAGCAGTTAGAAGACTATTATGAAAATCAAGGGTATGATAGCAATGGAGAGAAAGGGACACATTTTCAAGATAAAACAGCAGGACTTAGAGGTCAGTCGGACACTGGGATGAAGGAAAGGGAGAATGGGAGAGAAGAGAACTGTATTAGATTCCTATCACTGCCATAATAAATTATCAGAAACTTAGGGGCTAAAAACAATTCAGACTTAGTGTCTCACAGTACTGGAGGTCAGAAGTCTGAAACAGATCTTAGGAGACTAACACCAAGGTGTTGGCAGAGCTGTGGTCCTTCTGGGGGAGAATCTGTTCCTTGCCCTTTCCAGCCTCCAGAGGCCGCCTACATTTCCTGGTCCATTGCCACATCACTCCTGTCTTTGTTTTCATCACCATGTCGTCTTCTGTCTCTGACCCGCCTGTCTCCCTTTTATAAGGATCCTTGTGTTTACATTAGGCCCACCTGGATATTCTAGAATAATCTCCTGATTTGCAGATCCTTAATCATATCTCCAAAGTTCCTTTTGCCACAGAAGGTTACACAAGCACACACACACACACACACACACACACATACACAGAGGTTATAGGCATTAGGATATGGGCATCCTCAGGGGGGTCATTATCCTGTCTACCACAGGAACCAAAACAGAACCCCAAGGTTTACCGACATTAAAGGCACAACCAGAGGAAGAGGAGTGTGCAAAAGGAGACAGAGAAGTCACAGCAGGGAGAACTGGGAGACTCTGGCCTTGAGATCTGCTGGCGGTGGGATGAGACGGCAGAGATTCAAGAAGGGGGAGTGGTGGCACTGTCAAATGTACTAGGCTCTATGGAGTAAAGATTGAAAACTGTCCTCGGACTTGACAATCAAGAATCAGTTCATTCTTGCAACGAGTATTTATCAAGCACCTACTTTGTGCCAGGCACTAGGTGTGGAAAACAGAGCAGTGATGGAGGCCCAGCCCCCGCTTACATCCTGCTGGTGGTGGGGAGACAGGCAGTAAATCAGTGAAAAAGTAAACAAATCACATAGTGATAGGTGCTGTGTAAGGAGTCACATTAGGAAACGTGAAAGAGAATGACTGGGAAGACCTCTGAAGAGGTGATGTCTAACCCTATATGTGAATGACAAGGGGAGCAACTCATTGAATTGGGGGGGGACGGCATTTCAGGCACAGGAAGCCGCTAGTGAAAAGGCCCTTGGGAAGGGGAGGAGTCCTAGCTTGGCAGGAACAGAGAGGTGCTAGGTATGGCTGTACCATGAGGTGATGGGGATGATGTTAGGAAAGGCCAGGCTGACCATGGCTTTGGGCTTTGATTGAATGTCAGGCAAGGAGTTTAGATCTTGTTCCAAGGTTTTATTGTAGGGGGTCAAGGGTGAGACAGGGTGACTAGTAAAGAGGCGATTGTATTGAGAAGTGATGGTGGCTTAGATTGGGATTATGGTGGTTGTTATGGGTTGAATTATATACCCCGCCCCCAAAGATATTTTGAAGTCTTAACCCCTGGGACCTGTACATGTGACCTTACTTAGAAATAGGTACTTTCAGATGCGATCAAGTTAAAATGAGACTACACTGGATTAGGATGGGCCCTAATCTGATACAAGCGGTGTCATTATAAGAGGAAAATTTGGGCACGGATGCAAAGGGAGAATCCATGCAACCACAGAGGCAGACATTGGAGTGATGTAGCTACAAGAAGGGAAAGCCAAAGCCACCACCAGAAGCTAGGAGGAGGCAAGGGAGGAAGCTCCCTTGCAGGTTACAGAGGGGCCCTGGCCCTGCCAGCACCCCGATTTCAGACTTCCAGCCTCTCTAAGCCAACCTCTTTGTGGTTGCTATGGCAGCTTGAGACAACTGAAGCATAGTGGAGTGGGGAGTTGGCTTGGGGTAGAGCTGTTGGGATTTACTGATGGATTAAAAGTAGGGGGTAAAGAAAAGGGAGCCACCGAGGACAAACTAGATTTGTGGCATGAGCACCGGAGGGGGGGGGCGCTGCTGATTCCCTTTCCTGAGATTGGAAAGACTATGATGGAGCAAGTTTGGGGAGCAAAGTCAAGACATGAATATGAGTCAGGAGCTGAGCTGGAGGTGTGAACTCAAGGGTCATTGAAATGAGAGTGCATGAAGTCACCCCAGGAGAGGGGGTTGCAGGCAACCCTGCGTGGCCTTGAAAGTTCCTAGTGTGGGGAAAAAAGTGCTTTCCAATGTCAGATACTCTTGACTTCTTGGCATTCCAGTGGGGATGGGCTACATGGGCTAATTGTGTATTTCTTTTACCTGGTCTGGTTTGAAAACCTGGCCCAAATATTTTGAAGCTCCCTCTATCCAGGATGAGATCTATTCTTCCCTCCATACTCCCCTCCCCTGAAAAATAATTGTCTTAGCTCTGGGATTTGTTTTGACTGAGGAATGTCATGGACATGATGTTGAGCTAGTGCTGGAGCCTGGGCTCCAGAGGTCTCCAAACTTCTGACTTTGCCTTCTGGAGCCCCTGGGGCTGCCATGTCAGGAAGGCAGGGCCACACTGCTGCTGCTGAGTCTTCTGACTTGGAACCAAGTGAGACCACCAGCCGGACCACCTAGTTAGCCCACAGAACTAGAGAAATTAAACGCTGTTGTTTTAAGTCACGGAGTTTTGGAGTGGTTGGTTACACAAAAGGATAAGAGCTTGTTTTCACACGGGCAGGATGATGAGGAGGGACAAGAGCTGTATGCTGTTCAGGGTCATGGAAATAAATCAGGATTTAATCTAGATGCATGATTACATGGAAATTCAAAAGGTCACGGAATACCACATCACTCATGAAATGATAAAATACAGAAGGCACATTTCAGAGACCAAATGGCATTCATTAAATCATTCCTTCAACAAATACTGAAGGGTCTGCGCTCCCCAGCATGCCTGGCGGGGCAAGAGGCGAGGGGAGCAGCGGTGGAGGGGATGGGCCCTCCTTGCGGTCGCTGACTTCACGGACTTGACTGTGGAGAATGTAGCGGTGCTGTGTGCTAGGTGTGGCCGTGGAGGTCCGCGTGGCTAATGGCAGCACTGTCATTGATTGACCTCTCACTAGGTCATTAACGAAGTGAGAGTGCTGTAACCCTGTGTGGTGGGGCTGCTGCTTCTCCACTCTCCCGATGAACAAACTGGGCCTTGAAAGCCTCAGCAGCTTAGCCAGGGTCACACAGCCATCTCACGGTTAAGTTCTACTCTTACCACCAGGTGTCTTAAGTCCCCGTTAATCCCTTATCTGACTCGAAGGCAGGTTATAGGGCCAGATTATAAATTGGGCTTTGGGGTGTCCTGTGGCAGATGGAGTTCCTGCCTGGATTGGCAGTTGGCAGCAGGATGACTGATACTGAATGGTGAACACCTCTGTGCAGGTGTAGCTCCTAATGCTCTCTACACAAGGTGAGTCAGGGCCCCAGTGGAGAAGGGAAGGCCACATGAACCCATACCATTGTGATTTTAATCTGTGAAGTCTTGAAAGATGCCCTTTCCCTCCCCAAGTAGACTTTAACAGGGAGGACCACCCCCTTCGGGATATTTCCTCATTGGGCCAGATTCATGGCACTGCCGTGTGTGTGTGTGTGTGGGGGGGGGGGGCGGCGTGTGTGTCAGTGCTCCTCCCTCTCCGGTCCTTCCTGGCTATGCTACCTGCATACTGTGGGCTCCACAGCTTGGAAATGGCAGCTACGTTCTATCAGCAGAGCTGGTACGAGGTGTCACAGTCTTTGGACAGCGTGCTGTAGAGAGGGTGTCAGCTAGGATTCAAAGAGGGGTTTGTAGATCACATTACTCTCGGGGTGAGAGGGTATCATGGCCCGGGAGTGGTCTCGGGCTGAAAGGACTGGCTGGTGCTGTGCTGAGTCGGGGGGAGCCCGTGGCAGCTCTGGTCCTGAGAGTCGGGCTAAGAGGGCCTGGGCAGAGAAAAGGTTCCATGCAGGGAGGCAAAAATCAGCATCTCAGGATGGGATTCAGGCAGACAGGCCACATCCTAGGAGGCAGGAAAGACTCTCCTGGCAGCCTCCACCCTGCTCTGGGCTGCTGCTTGCAGGAAGTCCTGTCTAGGTGGCTCAGGGCTGGCGGCTGCATTCAGGTGACACCTCTGGAAGAGTGGGCCTCAGGGGTCTGACAGGTCGTGCCTACTTGGCTTCTAGACTTGACAAAGTGGGAGTCACCTCAAGGACAGTTGCCTCCTTTTGCTTCCTGGTGCCCATGTGTAGTAGACTCTAGGTTCTGTGAATCCTAGAACTTGAGGGCAGAGTGTGACTGTATATCACTTCTATACCACCAGACCAGGCTTTGTCCTCACTGGGGTACTTAGGAGGGTTTTGAAATTAAAAACATTCTGAGGTGGGCTTGCTCTGTGCTCGCTGTAAGCCGGGTGGCCATAGGTGCTAGAATATTGGCAGGGATGGGGGTGAGGTGAGAGTCGGGTAAGGGGTGGAGAAACGGGGCCTCCAATCCAGTGGCTCCGTGGAGGACCTACAACCAGAGGGGCATCTCTCCTGGGACAGAGCTGGCCTTGAACTGGATGGGTGGCTAGGCAGGTTGTGTTAGACCCCTTAGAGGCCAAGGCCAAATCTCAAACATGTGCTTTCTCATTTTAAATAATAGTCACTCTTTATTTTCTCCGTAGCAGTAGCTGACGTTTACTGGACCTTGACTTAGCACTGAGAACTGCGCTAAGCAGTCACAGAGATGATTTTCGATGATTTTCATGACACTGTGATGTAGGCACAACCAGACCCCTTTTGGTACAGTGATAAAAGAGGTACAAAGGAAGCAAATTCATCCTAAGTCACCTGGCTGGTAAGTCATGGACCTGGGACTGAAATCAAGGCCTGAATTCTTACCTGTGCTGCCTCCAAGTGGCAAAGAAAAACCATACTCAAGGTAGAAAATCCGCAAAGCGTTATCACGAAAACAAATCATCCATAGACTCTCTATCCACAGATGACCACTGTTCGTATTTTTTCTATGCATATAAGTGCACAGTTTTTTATCAAGTGGAATTACTGTAACTACTGACTTAGACTGCTTTTTTTCATTTTGCGTTACGATTTGAACATTTTCCAATGTTAAATATTTTTTCAACAATTTGATTTTTTTTCTTTATTTTTGTTGTTGACGCTATTACAGATGTCCCTATTCCCCCCGCCCCCGCACTGTGCCCGCCTGTACTCAGCCTCCTCCTTCCCCCTGGCCGTCACCACACTGTTGTCTGTGTCTGTGAGTTATGCTTATATGTTCTTTGGCTGATCCCCTTCAACAGCTTGATTTGTAGTGGCTGCAAAATATTTTATCATATAGGAATCTGTAATTTAAAGAATGCCCCTGTTATTGGAAGTTTAGGTTGTTTATGACGTTTGTTGTTCTAAGCAATGCCAAGACTAGCAGCTTTGTTTATGCGTCTTTGTATGTATCTCAGAACACTGCCCCCAGGTAAATGCTCACAGGCGGCGTTTCTGCGTCAGAAAGCATGTACATTTTCAAAGCTTTTAGTGTTATTGCAAAGAACGCTTTTTGGAAGGTTTGTGCCAATTTCCTTTCCCACTAGCAGAGTTTGGAGTGCTTTCTTCTTTGCAACTCTGACAGTGCTGGATATTTTATTATTTTTAAAGTGTGTGTAATTTCTCAGGTGAAAATCTGAATCTTTCTCTGATTACTAATGACATTGGATATTATACATACGTTTTATCAGCCATTTGTAGGTCCATTGTGAATTACCTTTATTTTTATTAGAACATTTATCTTTTTATTGTTTAGATGAGCTCTTTCTCATCATATTTTTCTCATTTAAGCTATGGCATGAACCTTTTGTCATATGTCATAGCTGTTTTTTATACTTGTCATGTACATTTATATTTTATTCATAGTAGTTTTTGTGTAAAAAAGTTTTGAATTTATAGATAGTCAAATCTACTAATCTTTTCCTTTACTATTTTTACTTTTGGTCCTGTGTAGGATGATAATAAGTATCTCCGTTTTAAAAAAAATGATTCTTTTTACTAATTTTTATTTGTTCTTTGACAACT
Source organism: Macrotus californicus (assembly GCA_007922815.1). Taxonomy (NCBI): domain Eukaryota; kingdom Metazoa; phylum Chordata; class Mammalia; order Chiroptera; family Phyllostomidae; genus Macrotus; species Macrotus californicus. The sequence continues at coordinate 30,976 of VMDR010005702.1, forward strand.
TTTCATTGAGTACCTATGCTGTACCTGGCCTTTTCTAGACTTTGGGGAGACATAAGCAAGATGGACAGGTCTCCCACTTCTAGTGATCCTTTCTGTCCTGAAATTTATTTTTGAATATGGAGAGAGGAGAGGTTCTAAGAAGATGTTCTTTCCTGGCGAGGGGCCTGGAGCTTGGCTGAACTCTTTGGTGGCTCTGCCTTTTAGAGGAACAAAGTGTAAAGAGGAAAATTCTTTACATAAGGCCAGAATTGGCTTGAATCAAAATGGCTTTTTGCCTTAATGGAAGATACATCACCAAGAAATTGGTGTCCCTTGACTCATAATAGCACATTGTACAATCCCAGGCCCCTTACCACAGGCCGGTTCATCCCACACGGGCTACTGAGACCCTCCTTCCTGCAATCCGTCCTCTTGTATGGGCTTGGGCCCTCATCCGGAGCAGACCTGAGGTTCTGCTGTAACTGCTGGAGTTACTGGTTGGCTTCTTTTTTTGTGCAGTTGGTCCTGCAGAGGTGGTTGGGCGTGGACAAGAAAAATTGGCTTGACCCACTGAGGGTCATGCTGATTACATAGTAGGCTCCTTTTCAGAGTCTCGTAGCTCTTCCTTCACGTGAATTCTCCAGTAGATACGGGATGTGTTCTCCATGGAAAGGAGACTAGGCCCAGGATCCAGAATGGCCATTCCATAGTTTTAATTATTTCCTCGATGGCACCCTGGAGACCTGGGCCCCTTGGTCTCTGGAATCCAGCTGTTGGCTTTTCCAGGTCAGGTTGGAAAAGGAGAAAAGGAATTGGTTTCCCGGCTATTGTCCCAACTTGGTCCATCTGCAGAGGACTCAGAAGACACAGGGGTAGGTCTCCAGGACTGAAAATAGGGGCCAGTGTGGGCAGCAAGGACAGGACACTGGGATTCTAGGCAGAAGATCTAGAGCCAAGTTCTTGTAGTACAGGGGCCAGGCTCCTGGGGCTTTCTGGCCTTGACTGGGATCTAGGGAAGAGCTCTTGCATCCTTGGTGATTCTGTCTTATTTTTATTCCTTCGAGTATGCTGGTCTGTGGGGAGGGGGCTTCTCAGTTTTAGGAAAGGCCATCTGGCCCTGTTGGAGGGACAAGACTCTATGCTGTGTTGGTAAACTGGCTCTCAAGCGGCACCTTTGATTTGTAGCACTTGCCAATTGTCATGGTATAAATGCTCCCATGATGGCTGATGTTGAGCTACCGATAATTTAACAGCTGGCTCACAAAATTTAACTATCGGCTCCCAGGCACCGGCACAAGCTGGCCCCGGCACAGCCCTACTGTTCCGGGGGCTTGGCAGAAGGAAGGCTGTGTCTGCTCAGGAGGCCTGGGCTCAGCCAGCTGTCTGAGGTGCCAGGCGTCTGGAAGCTTGTGGGCTCTTCAAGGAGGGTCTCAGTTTCCTCCCAACCAGGGTCATTTTCTATTGTCATCCAGCACCTTCCCAGCCTCGGAGCATAAGCCCTGGCACAGCACATCTTCACAAATGTTCGCTGAGTGACACGTTTCCAGTGGCTCTTTCAGACAGATGAGCCCACTGCATATTTCTAGCACAGTCCTGCTAACCTTACCCACGGCGCTGAGTGGTCTGCCACTCACTGGCTGTGTGGCCTCAGGAAGATCACTTCTTCTCCTTGGGCCTCAATGTGTCCATACCTGTAAAATGATGGTGTTGGAATGGATGATCTCTAAGGTCTCTTCCATCCTCAGCATGCCATGATGATGGGAATCTTTGAATGACAGCAATATTTATAGTCAGTGATATGACTACGGGAACATTCAGACTGGCTTATAATCAGTGTGAAGCAGGGAAGACCGTACAAGGTCATTTGGGAAAAAAGGTTATGTTTGAGTACCATACACCCTAGTAATAAAATGCAAATTCAAAACTGGAGAAATTGGGCCCCATTTTTTAGGTTCAAAGGACTGACACCTTGGGAGGTGATGGGGTTCATAGATTCAGCTCTGATACTCCCTGTGGCTCCAGCTCAAGAAGGAAGGTCCTCCTGGGAAATCAACAGGAACCCTTTTAGACAGATCAGCTCTGAATTATGGAGGGATTATCCAGGTTAAATCTTGCTCTCATGCTTTCCCACTGCATCTGTTCTGCTTAATGACTTGGTTGGCATCTCAGGTTTTCTTTACTTTCGTGAAGCCTGCAGGGCATCTCTGGGATAAGATAGGGTGGGAGAGTGGGAAAGCAGTGGATTAGCAATCAGGAGACCCAATTTTTAACTGGTGTTAAGGTTCCAACAAATCATTTCTCCAAATGCATTTATTGAACAGTGAGGGATTTGGGGTAGATCAGCAATTTGCAACCAAGGAGCATTTCAGAATGTTGCTGATCTGGTCTGGCCTTGGTTCCCAGCTGCATTTGGGGTTCAGGCCAGCTCCACCTGGCTCTCATTTTTCTGGGACTGGTGGACTTCCCCAAGCATGTTCTTCTGTTAGCATGGTGAGTGGGAACACGCAGCGCTTCTGAAGGCCTAGGCTGAGTTGGGATGAGACGGTACTCCACCAGCCAAGGCAAGTCACGTGGTAAGCTGGACATCCTCAGGGCAGGACAGTCTGCAGAGTCACATGGTGACTTTGAGAATAGGAAGGGATAAAGATTGGGAACAGTGGGCAGTCTTCCCAGAGCAACAATAACCACAGCACAGAAAGAGGAGGTGTACGGGCGTTTATAGTAAACACTGTTTACTTAACTCTCCGAGTGGCTGGAGGCCAGGTTCTACAGCTGACAGTCCTACTTGAAAATACTTTAGTTGTACTGAACCTCAGTTCCACATCTGTGAAATGGGGACAATGCCTTCAGTCTTACCCTTTACAGGGTGCTTGTTAGGGTAGAGTTGGGGTAACAGCTGTGAAGCTTCAAGCATGAGGCTTGGCATATAATGGGGATGAAGACGTTGGTTTCCCCTCCTTGTCCCTCTTTGAACTCTTATTTCCTCATGGCTGGATTGTTATATTAGCCTCCTGTATGCCCCCTGCATCCTGCGTCCCACTTCCCTTCTGCTGGCTCTGCTTTGTCCTGCCGCCGTGCCTTTGATGGAGCACCGTGCTCTGCTCAGTGCATCCTCTCTCCTGTCTGCAAAAATAGTGTTTTTCCTTTAAGGCTAGCGTGAGTCCCCCCTTTTTTTTTTTTAACCTAAAAGATATCAGCTCACACCTCTCTCCCTCTCTCTCTCTCTTTGGTATTTCTATTTGATATTTAACCTTGTGTGGTCTTCTATTGCCAATTGAAGTCTCTGCTAAAAGTTCTTCAAGGGCAAAATCCATGTCTGATCCATCTCTGTATCCCTTATACCAGCAGATTGCAAAGAACATGGTCGGTGCTTAGTAAATAGTTGTCGAATGATTAAAAAAAATAATCTCGGCTTCCCCAAAGCCATCACCTTTATCTGTGGGATATGACCGGGACAAGGAGACCAGCAGGAAGAACAGGAGTCATGGGGACTCTCTGAGATAAGAGGCCAGATCAGTGGAGAGGGTCATTCTCTGCCTGGAGCCTGGCTGTGGGTGAATTGGTCTCAGAAGATCCTGCTGAGTGCTGGGGCTTGCTGATAAGCCAGGATGGCTGATTGGCATGCAGGCACTGCCAGCCTGCATGCCAGTGGTCCCCTGGTGTCTGGGTGTGGAGCTGGGGTCCCTGCTGGTGTCTTCTGAGGGTAACAGTTGCTCTCCTGCTGCTCAGAGTTGATCTGGTGGGTGACCTCTGCATTAGTCATTTGCTGTTCTTGAGCAGTTAGGCAGGGGAGCCTGAGAGAATGAAGGTTAAATAGAGATTTGTGATTGTAAAAAAAAAAAAGGGGGAAGTGGAAAGGACAAGAGAAGGGAGGGAAGCGTTCTGGCAGTGTTTTTGTACCTTTTGGGAACTATTTGAGATATTTTTATCCCTTGCTCTTCTCTGTCTTGGGAAGTGATGTCACCATGCACCGAGGGGCTCAGGCCCCAAACTCTTCGGCACCTCCTTCCACACCTATCCCACCTGTGGTCTCTGTCACCTTTCCTCCACATTCTGTCCCTCCTCTGGCCATAGCTCACGTGGCCTCTGCCTCCTCACCGCCTCTCTCTGGGGGCCCCATTACGACCTTCTCTCTGCTGCCATTCTCGCCCCCACAACCCATCTTCCACTGCGACCCGAGGGCTGACTTAAAAATCTAAATAAAATCGTGTCACTCTCCTACTCAAAACCCTCATGGCCTTCACTTCCCTTTACGATGAAATTCAGACTCCTCACTATGGAAAACATTATGGCAGTTCCTCAGAAAATGAAACACAGAATTATAATATGACCCAGAAATTCCACTTCTGGGTATATGTGCGTGGTGAAAAGATAAACAGAGGCTTATTAAAAGTTGGAAGAGTTTATCTGAGCACGAGTCGGATTGGGCAGCAGTGCCACACTGGAAGCGGTTAGGAACGTTCCACAGACAGCAGCTACGGGGGAGAGACGTTTATAGAGAAAGGGTGGGAACAAAACAAGGGCATTATTCGATCGGCAATGGCTGAAGTGGTTGTATTGTTGTTGGCTGTTAGTTATCGGCTGTTCTTAGGTTTTGATTTTTTAACCCTGAGGCATAATAGGCTTAGGTGTTGGGTTACTTCTCAAGGCTAGTGAGGCATTAAAGCTACTTCAGTCTGATGGCCTCCGTGCGTAATTAATTTAACAACCCACAAGAACTGAAAGCAAGGTCTTGGGGAGATTTGCATACTCGTGTTCATGGCAGCACTACTCACGATAACCAAAAGGTGGAAGCAACCCAAGTGGCCATAGGTGGACGAATGGATAAGCAGATGTGTCTTATACCTACAACAGAAATTTATTCAGCCCTAAAAAGGAAGGAAATGTTGTCACATGCTACAACAGGGGTGACTAGGAGAGAGATTTTGTGAAGTAAGCAGTCACAGGAGGACGAATACCATCTGATTCCACTTATGTGAGGTTTAGGGAGTGGTCAGATTCCTAGAGAAAGAAAGTATAAACGCTGTGGTTGCCAGGGGAGAGGGCTTGGGGGCGTTGTTGGTTTAAAGGGTACGGAGTTTCAGATTTGCACAAAGAAAGAAGTTCTGGGGACGGTGGTGGTGATGGCTGCACAGCGAGGAGAGTGAACTTAATACCGCTGAACTGTGCACTTGAAAACGGTTAAGATGGGAAATTTTATGGCGTGTCCCACAGCCTGTGGGTCTCCACCTGAGTCTTCAGCCTCACCATGCCGGCTGCTCAGATACGCTGTCCCGGCACCTGTTTCCTGCTCTGTATTGGCCTCCACTTCTCCTGGAAGGGAGTTATGTGGCTGGCACCTTCTCATGGGCTGGTCTCAGTTGCAGCCCCACCACCTCCTCCCTACCTTTCCCTTCCCTTCCCCCCAGTTACTCTTTGTAACCTCCCTGCCTGCCTCCCTGGCCTATTTGGTCTTTGTGTGGTGCTTACCATTCTCTGGGATTGTTTTTTCCTGTCTGCCTCCCTAACCTGTTGTTTTGACTTGTCTATCCCAGTGGCTGGGAAACAGATGCTTGGTACCTGCCTGCTGCATGGTATTTTCTGATGCATGATCCTGGTAGACGACTCAGAGGGCATGTGCTCTATGTGGTTTTCTTCTTTGTGGGTCTGAGTGACTCTGAACCAGCTGTGACCTGGGCCAGGCTGCTTGTGCTCAGCGGTAGAAACGGGCTGGGTGTGAGATGAACAAAATTAATTGGCCCTCACAGGAATGAAATGATGAAGCTTGGAATCAGCGCATTTTTAATTGGATTTCTTTTATGTTTAAGGCATTGGGGAAGGGGAGGAGAGTTACAAAGATGAACGAGACACAGGATGCGTCTCAAAGAGCTTCTAGTCTGACCAGATGGAGACTTGAGTCGCTGAGGCCATGATGGATGGCCGGAGGTGGCGAGTGGTGTGGGAAGAACGGGTGGAGAGAGGATTTCAGAACGGCTCCACACAGAACTCACATTGGGGCAGGTCAGGAGAGGTGCAGAGATTGACAGGTGGGGCACAGGCCTGGACCGCAATGCAGGAGCTGAGCCAGAGATGTGGATGAGGGCGGGTGGGCGATGGTGGTGCCAGTGGGTTGGGGCCCGAAAGCAAAGGGCCTTGAGGGCGTGTTTGTGGTGTGGCCATTGCTCTGAGGGAAACCACAGCTTCTCAGCAGAGAGTGAGGAGATCAGGCTGAATTTATGAGGATTACCTGATGATCGGGGCAGGTTGGCCGGGGTGGGCCCAGAGGCGGGGCAGCAGGAGCCCTGTTAGCCCTGGAGGATCTGCCAGTGGAGTAAGTAGGATACAGTGTAGGCCTTGGGATTAGGAGGGGGAGAAACACTTCTGAGGTGGGTCAGACAGGACTTATCCCAGTGTGTATGCGAGGCAGTTGTATGTGGATGAGTGTGTGAGAGTTTTTTATGAGTGTTGTGTGTGAGAGTATATGTTGTGTGTGTGTTTGCATGAGTATTGTATGAGTGTATGCTGTGTGTGTGTTGGTATGTTGTGTGAGAGTATATGTGGTGTGTGTGAGTGTAGTGTGAGAGAATATGTTGTGAGTGTGAATGTGTGTGAGTACATGTGGGGTGTGTGAGTGCATGTTGATTGTATGTTGTGTGTGTGGGAGTATATGTTGTGAGGGTACGTTTTGTGTGAGAGGGATGGTGTTATGTGCGACAGGATGAGTTTGAGAGACGGGCAGGGAGAGTGTGGTATGTGTGAGAGAGTGAGTTTGTGTGTGGGGGAGAGTGTGTGCGTGTGTGCGAGTGAGTGTGTATTTGTGTATGTACACATTGTAGGCAGAAGAGGAGGGCTCCCTCCCAGTGCTCAGCAGCCAGAACTCCCTTGCCAGGAGCTAATTTCCCAGATGCCCCACAGTCTGGTGCCAGAAGCCGCCTCTCCCCACCTGCCAGGCTTGGCCACCTCCCTAGGACCCCCTTCCCCCAGGAACTGCAGAGCCGCCCAGAACAGGGGCAGGAGCTATCTCAGATTTAGAGTCTGATGCAGGAGGCCAGGTGCCCTGTGGTTCTGCTAGCTGCTGGCCTGCTTCCCTCTCCCCAGCCACTCGCCTCTCACCTTGTTCTGCTCATGTTTAACATCCCTCTGCTGTCCCCAGGCCCTGTGGCCGACTGTCCTCCTCTGACCCCTGCCGGGCCTCCTGGCACTTGTCTGCTCTGTTGCTGGCATGTGATCCACTCTGGGCTCTTCTGGTTCTGGTCACTGCCCACACCCCTGGGCTGATGCCTGAACAGTGTTTGCACAGAGTAAGTTGCTGCTTAATGAGTATTTGCTGAATGATTAAAAAAACAAGCAAAATGGGCTCAACTAAATACATTTGCCTTTTAGCTCCTGCCTAAGGGAATAAAAAAAATTCAACCCATTATAGGATGTTGACATCTAATTTCATTTCTTACCAATGCATAGTTAAAAAAGAATTATATCATTCCCATGGTACCAATACTAGCATTTCACTTCATTAATCAAAATGGGCAATGTTTGGTTGAATTCAGGCACTGAAAAAGATCAGGACTGGTACAAATGGTTTTTAAATCATGGTTTTAAGAGGTGGTGTTGTGTAGAGAACTCAGCGTTTGCATGTGCTTCTGCGGAGCAGGGAGGGAAGAAAGGGCAGGAGGCGTGCTGCAGGGGAGACAGACTTCTTTATCTATCCGGGGCCAAGGGTCGCCTGTGCGTGTGGCACCAAGTGGGCGTGCGAATCCACCACTGCGCGGGAAAACCAAGTCCATTTCCTGCAGAGCATTTTATGGCAAATGTGCACAGCCCTTTCTTGCCAAAAATAGGTTTGCTCCAAAGCTGAGGTTTTTAAAGCAAAGTGGGAGCTAGCTTTTGCTGTGTAACAACCAACCACAAAACCTCAGTGGCTTACGGCACTTCAGGGGAGAGTCGATCTATTCTGGTCTCTGCTTTGTGGTTCTGCCGGGTGGCTGGGCTCACTCATGCGCCTGTAGGCTGAGGGGGGCTTTGTCCAGGGCACCTTAGCTGGGGCTGTTGGTTTGGTGCTCCTCATCCTCCTCCCAGCACCAGGGATCTAGCCTCAGGGTGTCATTCTCACAGCGTTGGTGGAAGTGCCACGAGGGAAAGCGGAAGGACGTATACCTTCTCTAGGCCTAGACATGCAACTGGCACACGGCCACTCCCTCCATCTGACACTGGCCAAAAAGAGCAGGTGGCTAAGCCCGAATTGAAGGGGTGGGGAAATTCGGTGGTGCCTGGTCAGGTACATGGCAGAAGGTGAGGGGGTGGGAAGGGGTGAAGAATCGAGACACTTCGCACCATCTACCACAGGTAAATATGCTCTGTTTAGTCAACAGCATGTATTAAGCAGATTTGATGAAGAAAACGAAGGCATAGATATTTGAAATGGTCATGTATACACAGGTAGAGAAAACTGAATGATTGTTTAGTGTTTGGGAATCATGGGTTATTAGAATTAGCAGGAAACTCAAAGTAAATCAAATCCCAGCTAAACCTCTAAAGTTACAGATCAACAAATTTGTAACCCAGACTGGGGAGGTGATTTCCTCAGGGTGTTTAGCAGTCCGTGGCCATGTCTGTTATAACCTCGTTCTTTTCTCAGCATCACTGCTGTCTGAGAGGGACCCCAGTACACATCTTCCTTCCAGATCCTCCCCTGAATGAAAACCACGTAAAGATAACAAAACAAGTTTAATGTTAGAGCTTCTTCTTCGCAGAACTCAATGTGCAATTCACATCGTTATGGTACAATTTGAAGATGTGTCTGTGTTCAGTAATTGATTGAGAAATGAAAACTATATGAACGCTGTCAGTAGACTGAGAGAGGCAAGTCCATGTGACAATCTGAGACTGCATGGCAGCATTTGACCTTGACTTTTATGTATATGGTTATGTAAATATTAATACCGCAGTGCTGGTGTTTGGGATTCTCACCGAGTGGTGAGACCCAGTGGGGGAGACTGGGCTGGGCCGGGTCTTGGGTTCCCACGTTTACTTCACTGCTGGTGTTGGGGCCTGGGCACACGTTTCACTTCTTTGGTTCTTTTTACTCATGTGAAAATGACGGGTTGGACTAGACCAAGAGTGTGTCAAACTCATTGTCACTGGGGGCCACATCAGCCTCGAGGTTGCCTTCAAATGTAACTTAGGGCTGTATAAATATGTAACTACTCCTTAACGAGAGGCAAGGAGTTCGGCGCTGCCACCGGGTAGAAACAAGGTGCTTGGCCGGATAAAACAAGGTGGGGGGCCGGGTTCAGCCCGTGGGCGTTGTGTTTGCCACCTGCGGACTAGATGGACTCTAAGGCCAATTCCAAGACTAAGATTTTAATTTTTATATCAGTGATGGAAATTGCACAGATTTTCATCACATTGCTGTTATTAATAGGGATTAGGTTCAGCTGCACTTGACAGAAAATCCCCCCAGTAAGTGGCTTATATAAAATAGAGGTTTTCTGATAAAAAAAGAAAAGAGGTTTGGAGTTGGGAATTCGGGGTTGGTAAGACAGCACTAGTTTCATCAGGGGTCCAGGCTTCTCCCTTTCTGCCCGGCCGCCCTCAGGACATGACTTTCATCTTCAAGGTGATCTCAAGGTTGCCCCATGGATCAGAATGGCTGTCCCCTTTTGGCTTCAGGGTCCCACCCTGTGCACTACATTGTATGTAGTCATGTCTCCTTAGTCTCCTTCAATCTGTGACATTTTTTTCTGTCTTGTCTTGTTTTTCATAACCTTGACAGTTTTTAGAACACTGGTCAGATATTTTGTAGGAAGTTTCTTAGTTTGAGTTTGTTTGAGGTCTTTCATCCTTAGCATGCAGATGCGGGATTTGGGGAAGACTTCTACAGAGGTGACCCCTTCTCATTGCATTCTATTGGGGTGTGTGACAGTGTGACTTAACATGACTTAAAAAAGTCACGTTAAACTCCATCACTTGCTTAAGATGGTGTCTGACTGGCTTCTCCACCCTCAAGTCAAAGTTACTTACTCTGTTTCCATTTCTAGACTCTTTGGCTAGAAGTAAGCCTCTAAAATCAACTTATACCAAGGGAATAGAAGTTAAGTGCCTCCTCCTTTCTAGGCACACTTCTGGAAGTCCCACTCAGATCTTCTGCTTCTGTTGGCTGGAACTTAGGGCAAGGTAATTAGTGAAGAGCTTTGGTGGGTGTCAGGCTGCTTGGATTCAACTCCTAGCTTTGGTACTCATTAACAATATGCCTTGGGTAAATTACTTAACTTCTATGTATTTTAGTTTCCTCAGTAAAAAGGGTTCAATAACTGTGTCTGCTCATAGGGTTGTGAGGATTAAGTGAGTTTCTACACATAAAGGTGCTCAGAATTGGGCTCGGCTCATAGTGAGGTGCCGTAATTGTTAGCTATTGACATTGTTATATGGCTACTCCTAGCTATGAGTGAGGCTGGGAAATGTAGTCTTTTTCCTAGGAAGCTGCATGCCTAGCTAAATTTGGGATGCTATTACCAAGGAAGAACAGGGAGGCTGGGTATCCAGCGACAGCCTGTAGTGTCTGCCAGAATTGCTGTACCCAAGATCTGGACCACTAGACTTCTAGTTAGTGGAATGGTGATGAGAGCATCCTTCTCATTACAAAGTCTCCCTCAGACAGGGCCCACTGTGCTCTCAAAGTGGTCATTTGGAGCCCTAGGAGGGTGAGAAACACAGACTGCAACCAGAAAGGGAGCTAAGAGGTCATCGGGAATTAAGAGTCCTGCTGGGTTTACTTTGTCGTTGGGGAAGAATCAATTTGCCCTTTGCATCAGATTCCCAGCCAAGGACGCCTTGTGAATGGTTCCTTCCCAGCATGAGCTGGTGGAAGCGACGGTGTGTTCATTTCAAAGCGTTTGATATATTTTCTTTCTTCAAAATATATTTCATCTTCAGAAAGGCAGAAATGGGGTGGGCTCTGAGGCTTGGCAGAAATCAGAGCCACCATATTTCATGTGTGGACAGAGGGGTACGGGACATTCCTGGGGATGTGGGGTGCCGACTCCTGAAGAGCTGGGGGCGTGACCTGGACCCTCCTGCCCTGCCCCGTCCTTCAGGTTGCAGATGTTTTCAGGGCACCAGGAACCAAGGTCTGGGTCACTGCCAAGTCTTGTCGTTGGGTTTTCGGGTTTGAAAGAACACAGAGAAGGACCAACAGCAGCTCTGCTCCTGCCAGTGGGATCTAAACATGTAATTATAGCTGAGGTCCAGTGTCCCCCCGTGAGACCACTGCGTCTCCCCCTGAAGTTCGGGCCTGACAGGTGGCTCTAAAGAAGCGTTTGTTCCCCTTTCTCGTCATTATGTAGGGGCTGTGCAACATTTTCCTCCCAGTCAGGCCTTAGCTCTGCCAGATTTGTACTTTTTATACACAGTGTGTTTAGAGGATGATAATAATGTTAAAGGTCATACCCGTAGCTTGCCATGAGGCCTAGAGCTAGTCATTTCGCCTCTCTGGGTTCCAGACATTTTATCTGTAAAATGAGGGTGTTGACCTCTGTGATCCAAGGTCCTTTCAGCAGAAACTGCTCTGGGCTCCTTGCCCTGATTTGTGGGCACACGGAACTAAACTAGCAGCCGGACGCATTGTCCAGCACTGCCCACGAGTACTGCATCTTGTCCTTCGAAGCAGGGTTCAAGAAATCACCTCCTTGCCCATACGTCTGCTCCCCAAAGTGTCCCGTAGTGTCATTTGTTTCTCTGTCTCACGCCATGCTGCTCTAGCACAGGGTGCCCCAGCTTCTCCCTCGCTGCACCCTGCCCCAGGTCCACACCCACCAGGGGTGTGTGTGTGTGAGCCGCCTTGTTCTTCTGCTGGCTCCTGGCTCCTCACTCCTTGCGCAGGTTGGGTCCCATTAGGACTGACAACACTGGAGCAGACTTGTGCCTCTGATCGCTGTGCCATGCACAAGGGCCTGGATCTGCGTCACTGACATCCTCGCTCTTTTTCATCTCTTTGATCAGAGAAGGTGTCTGACATGCTCTCTCACAATGGGCTGCCTTCCAATCCCTTAAACTGAAAAAAAAATTTTCTTCACCCTTGTGCTGCTGCTAGTGCATAGTTTGTGTAGTGTAGCTCTCCTCTGGATTCTGAGACTGCTGTCTCTTTAAGGCCCTGTGAGAGCTGCGCCCTGTCAGGGCAGTGTGCAGGGTCCCTGCACTGTGAGCAGCACCCCAGAGGCCCATTTGCCTGCAATCTTCGAGCTCCATCCCATCATGCCCCTGGGGAAATGGTGAAATCCTGCTGCTCTGAACATGGGCTGGCCCCCCACCTTACACCTGCCTCTCCATGTCTGTGAAAATCACGTAGTCCTTTAGTTTCTTTCCACCTCTTTGTGCACTCAAGTGCTCCAACGTTCACTGAGAATTCCTGTGGCCTGGCTATTATATTACATTTATAGTTCATGCATGTATTGCATGTACATTTCATAACATGTGTGATGTTCATGCCATCCCTTGACATGTCCAGGACAGCGACCAGGAATCTGAGTCCCAGAAGGTTCAGTGGTTGGCTCCAGCTGGTCTCCTCTCTCTTGTCATCCAGGACCTCTGCTATCTCATGCTTCTGATTTGGTGTAATTTGGTTCACTTCCGGCTTCAAGTCATTGTGCCGGTGACTTTGAATTTAATGCGGACTTCATATCTTCTCCTTCCAGAGATGAGATCTATCTTGGACAAGGTCTTCAGGCCTTGGAGAATGGGGGGAAAAAAGCTACCTCCCCAACCCCCTCCTTGTGCCTAGGCACCTGGGGAATGAAATTTGTGGAACTGGTATCAAAAAAGCAAAAATTAGAAAATTTCAGTTAAGCATTCTCTTCCCCAGATTCTGCTCAGATCGATCTCTCTCTCTCTCTCTCTCTCTCTCTCAAATAATTCTTCCTGGATATTTTCTTGAAGCCCTAATTCATTTAAATGTCTAGACACATGGCTCTTGGGTGATTAAGGCTCTGACTGATCACATGGTTCCAGGCGCAGCAGAGAATCGCTCACGTGGAGGTTTGTAACCTTCCCCCAATACGTATTGAGGTCCAGTCATTTGCAGATAACTCTGCGCATAGAAAGATGAAAGAGGCGCTAATCCCGGCCTCCAAAAGCTTGCAGAGTCTATTGGAGCTATTAAAGGCCTGAGAGATTTTAGCACAAATTTCCCTCATCTTATTTTTTAAACTTTTACACGGCATGCCAGTGATTTCGCTTAGTGGTATTTATGCAACTCTTGAGTTAAAGAAAGAAAAAAATTTCATTCCTGATCCCACCACACCCGCCCCCAAATCATGCTGTTTTTAATGGTCTGTGTTTCCTTTCACTTTTTGTCCCCATGAATCTAAATGATTCTTTAATATTATGCAAATGTTCTTCCATTTTGCTCCATAGGCTTTTCATTTACTACTCAGGTGCAACCAAGACTTTCTTTTATTGTTGGAATACTTAGGTTTCCACATTTTCGTCGTTATATAGCTGCTATACACATTTTTTTTCCTTTGGCAAATAACTTTACAATTCTTTTGGCTTATTTCCTTAGTCTAGGTTTCCTGAAGTGTGATGACTAGGTCGAAATTGAACATTTTCAGGGTTGATAGGTGCTGTCGTATTGCTGTTCATATGGTTATACTCACTGACACTTTCATCAACAAGGTGCGAGTTAATTTTCTTGCCCGAAACTTTCGCTGGGTGGAGTCCTTTCCACGGTCGTACCAAATAATTCTTGAAGTCCCCTGAAGTCCCCTGCAGAGGGTCCTATGGCTGATTGAACCTTGTTTGTTTCATTGCGGTCCTCGATTCTTTCTCAATTGTGATGTGATAAGTGGCTGAACCCGAGTAAGCCCCTGGTTGTTCATCTGTAGAGTGGGGACCATCGATTGTTTCGGGGTGGTTCGAGGGTCAAACAATATAACTTAGGGAGTTGCTCTGTAAATGGTACAGATGTAAGCTATTACTGATGATGCAGCTGATAGCCTCTCAAGTCCCCCTTTATCTGCTCTAAGCGGGAGGGATGGGGGACACTCAGTTCCCACTAGCTGGCAGGCACTCTGTGCACTGCTTAGCTGTGCCAGGAAAGAGTTTGTGGGGGTGGGCAGGCATATATGCTGATGGAGAAAGATCTGCAAGTGCCTGAGGTGGAGCTACTCCCAGATGAGGCTCTGTTGGTGAGCCTTTCCTTTCACAGCTGTCCCTGCCTTACTAGCTGTTCTCTCATAGGTGCTGTGCTGGGCCCCAACCTCCTGGGCATGGCCCCTTTCCTGGCCCAACACACCAGTGGGACGTTGAAGGAGATGCTGCAGCAGCATAGGAACGGCTCCTGCTGGGGGTGGTGGTGCTGGTGGTGTACACGTGCCAAACCACACAGGAAGGTCAGCGCTCCTCTGTCAGTCAAAGTCATATTCCTGTTGTTTTCTAGTTCACTCTGACTGATGAGCTGCACCGTAGGAATAGTCAGTGGTTATTGCAGGTGCAGACTTCACACACCTCCCCCCTCCCCCCACAAATATAAAATACACACTTGAAGTTTAACTCCTTGCTTTTTAGTCTTCTAGAATACCCTTAGCTCCTTAATAAAAATCTACTATCTATTTAAAAATAACAAGTTTTGGAGTTTTCACTACACGAGAGACACTGTTCTAAGTACTTTACAGGCCTTATTTTATCCCTATATAGGTACTAACGTTAAATCCATTTTGCTGATCAGGAAACAGTCTGGGAGCTTAAATAACTTGCCTGTGTCACTTAGCTGGTGATAGAGACAGGACTAGGACTCAGGTCCTTAAACTATTCTGCTCCTCGGTGTTTCAGGGCTGTGGCTTGGCCCGATCCCCACCCACAACTTACCTAGGATCAGGTGGGTGTGTAACTGTACTTGCAGGCCTCAGTCTCCTTCACAATATGGTCTTCTGAGCGTTGTTTGCAAGCCCATACAGAAGGGGTTGGCAAGAGGTGGGCAGTGATGGGGACAGTGCCTCAGAAGGGGACGTGGGTAGAAGGTCAACAGTGAAAACAGGCCCTGTGAACATGTGGGAGTGTGGGCCGGGGGCAGGGGTGAGGGTGTGTGTGCCTGCAATTCTTGTTGGATCTCTGTGCCTTCATTTTCAACAAGGGGTCTCAACCCATTTGCTGGGTACCTCCTAGGGGCTACTGCCATCATGATTGCGACTCTGTTGATGTGGCCCCTCCCAGCAATGCTGTATGTTTTATAGTCTTCTATAGATGAGGAACCTGAGGCACAGAGAGATGAAATACTTTTGTCCAGGTTACAGAGTTGGAACCGTGATTCCAGCTCACAGGACAGTGAACATGAAGCTGTTTATTTCATAATTTCATTTCATTTCAACAGTCCATCCCATCCATTCATAAATGTTTACTGAGAGCCAGCCACAGTGATAGGCACTGGGTTAAAGGGGGGGGACTCCTCCTGACTTGCTGCTACCAGAAAGGCTGTTAATAGTATTACATAGAAAGTTCCAGACTCCATGTCTCCACCCATGATGAGGGGCTCCAGGGGATATTTTTCAGTTTGAACTGAAGCTAACAAGACTCTTTCGATGCTGCAGTGCAGCAGAGAACCCAGGCCAAGCAGGTTGGCCAAAGGGTTTTGAGCCCTGGGACAGGGAGCAGCGAAGTGGCGCCAGCCCAGCACCCAGGAGAGGAGCAGCCTTGGTGCCAGAGCCTCATCAGGAGCGGTCAGGGAGGACCCCGCTACGTCCCTATAGCGTGGAATGCCAGAGAGGGGGACCTGTGCAGATGTATCAGGAACGGATGAGAACACACAGGTGCAGCCAGACCAGCCCAGGGAGGAGGGAGCAGCGATTATTAGACATTGCAGGCGTGGTACTTCTAGTTTGCTGTACGTAATTATGTGTTAGGTTCTACCCCAAAGCAAAAATAGTCACTCTCAATTAGTTCTTTTGTTCTCCTCATTAAATCCTAGTTAAAATCTTCCTGGAGGTATTGGTATAGCTGAGATCTGCGTGGATGTATTAGGTGTGAGTGCACGTGGAAATAGCTCTTGAAGTCTAGATTGGAAGGCCTGGCGTGGGTGGCCAGCTGAGCGTCACAAAGACTATACTGCACGTTGTCCTGGGGCCTGGGATCCAGAGATGGCTAGGACACAGCCCTTCCCCTTAAGGAACTCAAAACAGAGGCAAAGCCTACAAGGTAGGCTGTAAGCTCCTCGCAGGTGAGAACCATGTCAGATAGGAATTTGTGCCCTCAGTGCCTAGCTCCATGCCTGACGTGGAGCCAGATACGCAATACACAGTTCCTGATTGAGTTGAATGTGTACTATACAATGTATTATGGAAACAGAATGGAACCAATCACTTGCTGCCCCTCCTCACCCTTTTCTCTTGAGTGTTTGGGGAGGCTTCGTTGTCTTCAAGTGGAACTGTGGTCACGGTTAAGCATGTGGAGTATACCACATTTATGTGACGTATACCATATTTATGTGACAACATATAAGTCTAATTTGAGGCCATATAACAATGACCTAGGCCTGGAATCATTTCCCCCAATCACTCCCTCGTGGTTGCCTGGATTTGTATTGGGTGGATTAGGAAGGTTCATACAAATGCTGGATTGATTGGCCATCCCTTCCCTGGAGTGGGAAGGGCACTGGCAGCATCTGTCTCATACGTTGGCTCTTCCCAGACGATGTCTCTGGGCTTTTAAAAACAACTCCCACTCCTTCCTTTTGCCTCACCTCCATCTGCAGGTGGAAGGCAGGTTCGTGGTTAGGGGCCTGGCAATGTGCTTGGTGCCAACTCACATAAGGTGCGAGAAGTGGTGTTCTGCCCTTTCGTCAGTCAAGTTCACCATCACAGAAGCATTTCCTATGAAACTGAATGGGCAGGTGAGGCTTGGAAGAAATTCTAGTGGAGACGTTCTCTTTAGACACGTGAGTTGTCAGGAGGAACTTAGGCATCTGGGCAGATGTGGAAGCATAGATGTTTTAGCCCCGTTCGCTTTAATAATTCCTAATCATTTCTTCTGCAATTGTTGATGTAAACTGAACTAGAGATTTGATTTCCAGAGTACTTAGGCTTTGTGTTAAAACTTAAAGCTTAAAACAATTTAAACGGAAAGAACTATAGACTCGATTGTAGAATTTTCTTCCTTCTTAAGTGGCTCACTCGTAACAGTCATTCTCTGATACTGGTGGTGATACACCATCATCATCACAAGGTCAAGTATATTGTATTTGGCTACAGTACGGCTATGTCCCCACGGGTTATTGGGCTGTTTGCCCCAGCACTAAAGTGTCCCAGGTTATTCTGGGTTTGGAGACCTTATGTCTTCCCTGAGTGTCCCTATGTCCTACTTTGATGTCAGCGGACAACCTCTTGGCTACCATCAGTTTGCCTGGCTTTTAGCAGTACTTCTTTCTGTGTTAGAATTTTCTGAACTTCTCCAGCAATCACATAATTTTGTCTCAAGGAAGCTGCAGCAGGCTCTGAATGAAGGGCCGAGGGACGTTCCTAAGCATAAGGAGGGTGCACTTTATGTGTGTGGGTGTCTGAGCTTGCCCCCAAATCTCTTTTCACCGACGTTTGAGTTCTTGGCTGGCTTTGGCTTAGGTGAGGTGTGATGGGGCTGCGACCCGTCCACTGGCTTTCTGGGTTTAAAACTGCTCTAGAAAATAAGACTGCAGACTGGAAAGCTGAGGGTCTAGATACACGTGCTAGAATTTGCTTAGCTTCTCTGTAATTTGGATGAAAATGCCCTTTCAGCCCGCTGCCCCCCTCAATTTAAAGAATTTCGCTTCTGGGATACAGGGCTGTGTCAAGATCAGCTATTATAAAAGCTAATAGCTGCTCTAAGGGTTAAGATTAGCTTAGGCAAAGTCATGGCAGATTTTGCCAAGTGGAAAAATTTTTGACGGAAAGGCATTTTGATTAATTAATTTTTTCTTTGGAGAGACAGAGGGTGATAGAAAGTCGTCATTTGAAAGGCTTGCATGATGTTAGTCCTTCATCCTGGACACAATGTTCCACTGCTGTGATATGCAATGTCACTCGCTGCTAATCCCTTTATTGATTTTTTTTTTTTTTTACTCTGAACTTGCTGACAGTAAAAAATTAGGTGTAGAGAAATAGTTGCAGTTCAGGCCTATCTGACGATATTTAGAATTTACAGTGACCTTTAAAAGAGAAAGGGCTGCACGGAGTGGCATCTGAGGGGTCAGGACCGAGCGGTACTGAGGGAGCAGCAGAGGGAGTGCATTTTCAGTGCCAGTGTGGCGGCAGGCCATCCTGCACGGGTGTCCTCTGCCCCCAGGGCCCCGAGAGAGCCCAGGGCCACGCTGACCCTTGGCTTGGTTGCAAAGGAGATGAAGTTTGATGTTATCTCATTTAGTCTTTAATACACTTTCCTCTCCCTTCTGTAACCTTCTCCCACCATTCCCCTCTGTCTCTCTTGGTGTCAGTCGCGTTGGCCAACACTCCCACTTGAACGTTCCAGCCAGGCCTGCACACCTTCGGTGCCCCGTGTGCCCATGCCGCTTCCAGCAGTCCTCCCCCAGCCCACGTGCACGAGGAAAGCAAGCTGAGTAAACTAACTCAAGGTGTATATGGCGGGCGGTCCTTTGAAATAGGATAGAGGAGTTTTTATTATCCTCTGTGCTTATCAGTAAGCATGACATTCATTCCAGTCCTGTCCTCCACTCTCCACGCTGCATCTGGTGGCCACCCTCTCCTACTCCCCTCTGTCACTGTCATGGGAACAAAATCAATGCTTTTCATTAGGTGTACCGTGTCAGACTGACCTTGTCTTAGAGTGGGTCATACTTTAGGAGTTACTGCACCATGATGTGTGCAAA